>CM073769.1:20475959-20605313 GCA_037158775.1 Hetaerina titia
TCGACTGTCTGAAGGCGAATAAAGGATGATGCCGCTCTTCTCCGAGTCGTTCTATTGCTGTTAGCAGGGGCGGGATTGTCCAAAACAAGAGAGATTATGATGCGGATCTTTTCTTAAGCAAATATACCACGCCAAACAGCACAGAAATTGGCTTAAAAGCGAATAACCTTCTACAGGGAGCTCAAGCAGTGACCAGAAATACAATAAAATTCTTCACAGTAATGTCGTGAATCAACAGAGTGCTTCGTGATAAACGTGACGATATCCTCAACATCAGTATTTTAATCCTAATATTGGCTTATTGCAACCCTCCATTCGCCTCTATTTAATTTCAATTCCCTCAATCCTGATACCTTTTCTGTTTTACGTCCTTGATTTGTCCTGTGTACATGTCTCTTGGTCTTCCTCGTGCAATCTTCCGTTCTATTTTTCCTTCTATTATATTCCTAATCAATCCATTGTGCTTTAAAGTGTGTCCAATCCATCTATTTCTTCTTTGCCGTAGAGTTCTCCATATGGTTCTATCCTCTTCTGCTCTTCTATACACTTCCTCGATCCTTATTTTGTCTGTCCATTTAATCTTCAGCATTCTCCGCCAGCACCATGTTTCAAAGACTCTTCGCTGGTCCACTTTTCCAATGTTCCAAGTCTCAGAACCATAGAGCGCCATGGTCCACACGAAAGTCTTGACGAATTGTTTCCTTGTTTCCAGCCTTAGGTTCTTTGAACATAGTAATTGCCTCTTTTTTTCGTGAAGATATATCCAATATTAATTAACGATTCCCTTTCTTCTCAAGGTAATTCGTTTCTGGACCCCACCATAATATGGACTGGTTTGGGAGATTGCCATTAGCAATCGAACAGGCTTGCTTGATATTGATCGAAAGAGTATGGAAAGGTGCTATTGTCTAAGGGAAATCTATAGAAAGTAGGATAATGCATTCTTCGCGCGTGGCTCTCGAGGCTGTTTTGCATTGCACGCATGCGATGGCGGAGTCACGTGAACACCATGGAATTACTCTCCGGTTTTCTGACGTAGGTAAATCTAATCACCAACCGCGGCGTTAAAACCTCAAGAACAATTAAGAGAATGTGCTGGTATCATTGAATAATGTAGTGTTCTTTCACGGAGTTTCTCCGGCGCTTGGATGATAACCAATCACTATCAGCGCAATGAGTTCCTGAAGCTTTCACAATCTTGGATGAAGTAAAAACCGTTTTAAAATTTCGAAAACTGCGGTTCATTTGATGCACATTGTGATCCTGATTTTTTTCATTTCGAACAGACTTTGAAGAATAAAATTTGGACCTCTTCCCTGCCACTTTAATTACGAATGCCAGTACTTTCGTTGAGCGACACGCTCAGTGGGAATTAATGAGAAGTACAGAGTAAATTAATGTTTCTCGCTCATAAATCTGTTCGCAGGCGTTTCAAAGGCGTGTGACACTAGGAATCGTCTTAGACCCTTCGAAGACTTCGGCGGGAATGAGTCCCCACTTATCTCACATAGATGTCATGCCGATCTTTCTTCTTCCAACTTGCCCCTCCGCCCCCCCCCCCCACCTTGCGCCCCAAAATCCTCTTTCGTCGCCCCTTCAGCTTTCGCCTTAATATGGGCACACGTCCTTGGTCTTCTACATCGGTAGTTGCCCATAATGTTGCTAACCTCATTTTTTTCACAATGCTAACAATCCATTTACTGTTTTCTTTAATCTACGATCCATTGCCTATTTCCTGTTCTATGAGCATCGCAATGGTTGAAATAAAGTGCAGAAATCCATACATATTGGTATGTCTAATTTGATCAGTAGCACGTATGTACCATGGTGTGCTAATTCATCTGGCGTGGGGTATCGGTTTGGTGCGGAGGTTAGCGTACTGGCTTCCCACCTTGAGTGCCCGGGTTCGAAATATGAAGATATTGACATATTTTTCAGTAGTATTTTTTGGTATTTCGATCTCTACTGGAAGTACTTTGTGGAGAGCACTTTGAGTGAGTACATCGTCCCTCAGATGGGACGTTAAACTGAGGACCGCTTGACGCTTTTCGACAAGAGTAGGCTAATGCCGACGCCGGGTTTCTCTCCACCCTTCCTTTCCCACCCATCCCTAATGGCGCAAATGACCTCAACTATCGGTCCTCCCTCCCATAAAAACAATAATCGTGTAGCATTCGGACACTTATCCAAAGGTTTAGGGAATCGAACAACACTAATGCCCTGAATTACATGTGCTGCAATGTCCTGGATACATTAACTTCATCTCAAACAGATGTTACGTTAGCCAACGTTCCAAAATGGTTGCTTTTCAAGCTACTTTTTATTATGATGGGAATAAATACAAGTTTTGCGGCGTAACAACGGTGTGACAACGACGTGCGGCGTAAGTCACTTTCACAGTGGTCCAGAA
Source organism: Hetaerina titia (assembly GCA_037158775.1). Taxonomy (NCBI): domain Eukaryota; kingdom Metazoa; phylum Arthropoda; class Insecta; order Odonata; family Calopterygidae; genus Hetaerina; species Hetaerina titia. The sequence continues at coordinate 20,478,370 of CM073769.1, forward strand.
GATCGCGAGAGAATGTCACGCCAGTATTCTTCTGATCTACCGACAGCACCTTGGGAACAATCTTGGTACACACCTTTCTCATTGATAAATCGTCTTTAAGAATACCCTTCATTATAATTTTCGGAATATTGCCCTCTTGTTCTGACATTCTGACTCTCAGGCGTCGATCGGAATTGAGCATTTTTCTCACTTTTGCACATTTCCGTCGCACCGATTCGATGGAAATCGTCCAAGGCGTTCCGCGTCGCCAACCTCCTTCCTATCTGACCTTCCGGAACATCTTACGCCGGCGGAAAATTGTTCCTCGAGACATTGCTTCACCTTCCGAAGTGCCCGAGCTGAACACAACATTTAATCGCACATCGCAGTGATCCCGCAGACAATTGACGCGGGTCGCGTCGCTTTCCCAAGAATACTAACTTTTCCGCCTCAAATCGCCCTAATCCAGTGGTCCGCGTTGAAGGGAAGAAAGGATTCTACTTACTTTTGGGGTAGACCCTGTATGTATTGGATACTTACAATTATACTCCAAAAGTGAAGAATTAAAATGTTGACTTTTTGGAATTAATCTAGCTATAAAGTGACGAAGATATAATAAATTAATAAACCTCCAGGAAAATTGGAAGAATGCTCCAAATTCAAAAGATATACCTGTATTTCTCCGTGTGCATGCAGCAGATAGTAGTAAATTAACGAAGCGGTGCTCTATTGTTTTGTGGGATCCTATGCCTTTATTTTCTTCTTCCAAGCAAATTAATTTGTTGATTTGAATGTTTTATTTAATTTATTGATATATTTAATTATTCATGTATCGATTAAATATTTTACTTAGTGGCCATCCTCGCCAGCTCTTTTTCCCTGACAAAATGACATTGCCACCAGAAAAGATGTCTCTTTTTCTTCCAGAACAAAAATTCACAATGTCCATTATTTTATTTATGGATTTTAATTTTAAAAATTGAATTCTATGGACCACAGGTACGCATTAGTACTCCTTCCTTTTTTGCTTCTTCCGCACTTTTATCGCATGCACCCACTGTCTTTGGTCCCTATCGACGTTAAATGCTCTTCTCTTGCGGTGGTTTACTATAGATCAGTCCACTTTATCAAATGTTTTATCCAAATCGATGAATACAACAGAAGTCGATAGATCGTTTTCCTTACTTTCTTCCTCGTGAAAGCCCAATTCTAAAATTGTTTCATTGCTGTCTCTGCTATTCCTTACATCGACCTTTCGTCTAGAAATCCTTCCGTGTTTGGTGCAATCTTTTTATAGACGAGTGATTCTTGTTAAATGTTTCGGTGGATACATGATAATATTAATAATTCGAAAATCCTTGAACTGATCTCTTCATCCTGTCTATAGGGACGGTTTAAATTGTCAAAATGTTATCGCGGTTATTCCTTCCGTTGTGTTTACGCCACTCATCAATTTACACAATTTGCTCAGTCTTTGTTCTACCGTACTTTAAAATTCTGATAGGGGATTCCAACAATCTCTGCAGGGACTCCTTCCCATGAGTCCTTCATCGATGCCTTAAATTTTAATTCATAGCAAAAGGTATTTTCTCTTATTTTTAAAAACGCTTTAATCGTAATTATTAGCCGCCAATAGTAGTCAAACCGCGTATGGGTGAATTTGTGATGGGCCGGGGAAAAATAGTACGCTATACATGTAATGTTTCTATCGGGCGCCCACGCACTATGCTGAGGAACTTGGGTTCAATTATCGAGCCTTCTACAGGGAATAGAAGAAAATTTAAGAGATTAGAAAAGTTATCCAAAACTTATGTGGTTCAGAATGATTATGTGTCCATGGCAAGTAGAGAATAACAACGAGCTGTGATAATGCAGGGGGAAGACAAGGAATAATAGGAAGGCTAATGCACGACACAGTTGAGTTGGAGGACATCAATTACGGGTAGAATGATTGCCAAATCCAGGAAGTGTTTAGAATGTTAGCTAAGTAGTGAGGACATTGAACTTGGAAAAACTCATTGGTAGAATTCGCTCAAACAATCGTTACACTTTGTCACTCTAATGTAAACGAAATTAAACTCATCATTCGTTTTTGCTTCACTTCTATTCACAATTTATCCCTGATATATTTTACCCTATTGATCTACATGATTTTTATGCATCATTTCAATTTTTGAAATCGACATGGCAAAATACGAGATTACATACCGTAGAGAATATTCTATGAACAGTAACTTTAATACTCAGCCCTCTTAAAGCGCCGAGTAAACTTCCAGATAAATGTTACTCGATGATCTGTCGTTGAGGATCTTCCTGGCAGCAATATGGAAGTGAAATTTAAATGGTGAGCGCAGTAATTATTATTTTATTTATTCGCGTGCCCCGCTCAGTTAATTGTAGTTTGCATCTAACCCCAAGAGTGACTATTTTTCAGACTGAGCTCTTCTTTTGGCATTTTGGTCCAAGTTCCTTCAACATTTCCAATTCCCCTTGGCAAAGATTCCATCACGCTCTCTCATTGCCACGCGATGTTTACATCTTCAGATATAAATATAATTTCATTCTTTACTTATTTATCATATTTTCTAATGTTTCATTTATCGTTGTTCAAATATCTCCTTCGTACTGATTATTTCGTTTTTGATGACGCTTCCCATTTCAGCCATTAATGCAATTGCGAGAATATTTTAGGAACTTGCTCTTCTCTTTTATTGCAATATTACCTACAAGAATAGCTTAGGAAATGAGACATAATTTTATAAAATGAATTCTGCTTCATTTGCCTTTTGCTTAATTTTTCGTCTTTTGTTCATAATATACAAGCATTGCTTTCCCAATAGAAATATGCGAAGTGTCACTAAGAATTACTAATTTTAATGCATCGACTGTTGCTACTTCTATGAATAATATCATTATGGCGAAATACTTCTTAATTTGTCATGGCCACTAAGTGACGCACGGTAATACTAAAAATGAATCAATGCTTGTTTGGACTTTCTTCATTCCCGTAGGCTGGAGCAGCGGTAAGTGCGGCTGAGAAATATGTATGTGGCGCTGGCGATTCTATTAGATTCAGATTCTCTTCGAAAAGGAAATTGGCCTTCTCCTTTGACCGATAATCCATACAATTGATTGGTTTTGTGTTTTCCCTCTATTCCTCTCGACCAGTGTCTCTATACTTCCAGCCAGAAACGAAAACCTATATCCTCCCCAATACCGTCTATGTATTCCTTTCTAGGTCTGCCTCTCGCATTGGTGGTTATGATTACAGCATGTACAAAAAGTATTGGCAACGGTTTTTTCTGACTTAGGGTTTAATTGCTGAATTCAGACCGTCGATTGAGTGCGCACATGATCGTAGGTTACATTGGCATTGATAAAATGACAGATCATCATCAATTTATCACTCAAAATTTCGCGATGCGAAAGATCTCCGCTGAACTCGTCCCGAAGGTCTTTGGACGGACGACCAAAAGCAGAGTCGTGTGTCTGCTTACGAATACTTTCAGCCACGACATCGCGACGATTCACCAAATGGCTTAGAGTCCCGACTTGGCACCAGCTGGCTATTTCCTATTCCCAAGTGTGAAATCTTCCCTCCCTCGTAGGACACCGCCATGGGACCCTAAGTGCCGAAAAAGAAGCTTGCACGTGTACCCTTAAAGACCTTCCGCCTACAAAGGAGCCTTCGAGTTGTGGAAAATTCGCTGGCAAAAGTGTATCGACGCTCTCAAGGGATGTACTATGAAGGATTTTGAGGTATTGTAGCAATATCTGAAGTAAATCTATTTTTCAGAAAATGTTCCGATTACTTTGTATACAAACCATGTATTGATAACAGTCCCTCGTGTCTTTAAAATTTAATCAATCCAGGAGTGTTACTGTGTTCTATAGACACGGCACCTCTTCAGGCCTCGTTGGTATCTCTAAGGGAATCTGTAGGATCCTCCAGCAGCCTCGTACACCTCTGAATTTATCTTCTAGCCAAGCCAATATCTCACCTTTTCTATCGGCCTCATCTTTACTTTGAGCCCATACTACAACGTTTTCTCACCATCTTTATCGTGCTTTATCAGGATGAGTGCTGCTGAATGTATGCGCTGAACTATGGTGGCTACAGAGAGCAACCCTGTCTAATCGATGCTCCTCGAAGGTTTGCACTTCGTCTCACAATATTTACCCCATCTTTGTACAAATGCCATATAACTCGCCGATATTTGTACTTCAGTGCTTTCTCCTTCATGACCTTGGAAAACTGCTAACATTGCATCGATGATAGTAATGAAGATGTCATGGCTCTTCCGTCAACCTCTCTATTCCAACTAGTTTTAGTGCGGAGATTGTCTTTCGGTTCCTTCTTCCCTTTCTCTGCCCTCAATCTGTCTTCCCCTTCCTCTCAAAATTATAGACCTAGCGATTAAAAAATTAGAAATATAAAAAATTTACCAGAGGTGAACAGGACAAAAGTCTACGTCAGCTAAAGAGGAACCACGTGAAAGTCTAAAGATAAGAAGAAAGAATTTTACTTGGTGTGTTAGCTGGTTTGAAGGGTGGTAGAGGATGCGGAGGAGCTTAAGAATTGAATAATGCAAGATAAGAGGTGCGTGTGTTGTGTAGCGCAAATGACTAAGTCTAACTACAACCTTGACAACCAAATTTCAGGGTCTATCCATAGCCTAACATTGTGCTACAAGCTAGCAATAGTAAAGACGTATTTGGAAAAATATCTATCGCTGTTGAAATGGAGTTATTAAATACTAAGGTCTACAAATCTAAAATATATCTAACTATAATTAGTTTAGGTCGCAATCCGTGAAAATTATTAAGAGTTTTTGAGTTGAAAAAATATTTTGAAAGACATCCTGACGTACTCTACTTGTATAATTGCTAATTTTCCATGATAAAACGGTAACCGCATCAACGTAGGGAGATTTTTATGGGCAGAAGCATTCCCCATTAGTTTGAAAGTAGCTGTCTCTTCGCAGCGTTATTTTATGGCTCTACGAATGACATTTAAATCCAAAAACAACTTGAAACTTTCAGATTCAATTAAAATGCTTTGAATGTTTGACCATTAATGATATTTTAATGTAAATGCTTGAGTTTTATTAGGAGTAGATTGGGGCACTTAAGGCGAAACGCTTCTCATCCTTGATTGATACGCTTCACGGGCTTTTCGAGGACCGGTTTCCTGAGGCGGTTCATTCAATTAAAGTGTTACCAGTTGCACGTCAATTACTGATCTGAATACATAAGTAATTTGCTATTGATGACATTCGATTTATTTTCTACCTTCAAGCGTTTTCTCGACTTTCGGACTCCTGAAATAGAGATGTGAGTGAAGGCATTTGGTTTTAAGTCGCATGAGAGCCTTCGAAGCGAACAAGTGAACAACTGAACGCGGACCGGAAGATCTGGATATCATTTGCAAAGGTGGCCATCAGGTGACGACGACGGGGCCGTAATGAATCTCCAGCCTTGGTCTCGAGGAAGACGGGCCAACTCCTGCTAAGAGAGCGCGGCGCAAGACAATGAGCCCTTCCTTTCGCCCCCCACCCCACCTCGCTTCCTCGCTTGCTACGCGGGTCTGGTTAAGGGAAAATATGCGAAATACAATATTCGCAAGATTATAAATGCCGATGAGTGAATTAAGTCTTATTAAGGTCATATTTTAAATTACAGCTTCAGGTGTGATGTGGTGGAACTGTTCCATATTTACAGAAGAGAAAACTCTTGCAGTTTTTAATTTCATAATTATTTAGTGGAAAATTGCAAGAATTTTCGTCCCAGTTGTTATATATTAATATTATTATTTTCTATCTGTTTGCTAAATTTGGCCATATCGTGCAGAATAATATGTTAGGCATACATTCATAGGGAAAAATAAATTCGGAGTCGTGAATGCAGCGATCATTGCAATCTGGATGAATAAAATTACAATATATATATATATATATATGTGTATATATATATATATATATATATATATATATATAGAAACACATATGAGAAGTTTTAAATTATACAAAATCTAAAATATTCATTGTTACTATTACATTTCATGCTTGAAATTGGACAGATGTTTATTTTGTAAGTGATATCTTGACGCCCCCTTGACAGAGACTGTGAATGCAAGAATTGTGCTATTTTATCTGTAATACACGTACTATAGCACTGGTGATCTCTGATACGCAATTTATTCAATGAAACTTGACATCTAAGGTAGGCGATACTGATTCATGGAAAGCAGTACTCGGAGCTAATTTTGGAAAATACGAGAGTTGACCAGAAAGTAGCTTGCGTTTCGGCCTAGCGTGGCGGTTGTCAGGGCTAGAGCCACCATCTTGGTGTCTAAACGTCACTACACTCAGTACGCATCCTGATGCTGTAGTATGAAAACTGTGGTTCTTCTACACTTTGCTCACTGCGAACTGTGAAAATGTGCGCTTTGATCCCGCGAGTTGTAAAGTGTGAAACTGTGATTAGGTTTTTACTGGCAAAATGCTAACACAAGCCAATTGAAATTCAATCCAAAGTATATTTTTACCACTCAATAGGTAAAAGTATGGTCAGTAATGCTTGTTGAATACAGAATAAGCAATCGAGCGTTGCTGGACCAGAGGTGTAACCAACCCCTAATGAAGTGGACACGAAAGCGAGCGACGCGGACCTAAACGCGGGGACAGGCGGGCGGTTGGGTGTCGATCGACCGTCGCCGCAGAGAATTCGCGAGCGGTGCGACGCGACGGCTCGGCATTCGCGGCCGGACTCATTTCGCCAAGGACTCCTCGTCATTTGAATAATATGGCGTCAATTGCGCGAGTCATCCCGTGCCAATTATTGGACCAGCAATGTGGACTAACTTTTCCTGAATTTTTTTTGAGACGGTATCCAGGGCTTCGTCAACCGCAACTCTCATCTACCGGAGTGGGCTTGGTCGTTTCTTTGGGTGCGGTTTTGTGGTCTGGGATGCGTCTGCGCTTAAAACATGTTTTTGGTCTCCTCGGAAGACTGGTTCTACCGTCTGGCTACTCGAAGTTTTCATCCAACTTCGAAAAAGGTACCTAATCCAAAGATCTGCTTGGGAACAGAAAGTTCTAAGGCTTTGCAAAGATTTCTCAGAGGGATCGAAGGAATGATGAAAACGGTTCGAACGATTGAAGAATATTTTCCGCTATTTATTGTCTGCTCAATGATTTTAAATAATTATATAGATTTTTTTGTCCAATTACAAACAAGTATATATTAATGAAAAGAACAAAATAAAAAAAAACTGAAAAGGTGTCATGGCGTGGTCAGTAGGGTGTTCGACAGCCGATCTTGTTGTCCTTTGTGTACGAGACTTGTTCATCGCTGTGATTTCCCTGCGAGGCTCTAGTTATACCGGATGAATAATCTTGCTTATCGGAAACTAGTTGGCTGTTTCGGAAATAAAATTAAATTATAACATATCCGCGATTGAGTTTTACTAAACTATTTTTGGCAAACAGTTCATTATAACTGATTTTCAGGAGGAGAAGGAGAGTTTAGTTCAGCTGAAATTCATGTCGTGTTAGCAGAAATTCATTTGAATAATGTAATTTTAACGGAATTTATGAAGAAAAATACAGTTGAAATGAACGTAATGAATGTATGCATAATTTAAGGTTTGTACCAAAAGCATGTTGTATCTACCAAAAATTCAAATTCACGAGCAAACATTCGTATAGCGAAAAATGGGGTGCTTGAACTTCTGTGCGGTGTTAGAGGGGCGTTGATTGTTGGCGTTAAAATCTTCGAGAGGAGCGCTCCCACGCCGGGTGGACAGCGGGAGACGGCGTGTTTCGTTTCGAACGAGGCTGGCGATCCCTCTATCGCGAGAAGTGCCAGGGAATGAAAGTGAACTCCTCACCTGACACCTATCTGTGATATCTGGCTTTCACACGCGTGAGTGCTCCTTCCACGCAGACTCCCGTTCCGTGTGTCGTAACACTGCATGGTAAACCGCACGACCTCCGTAAATACAACGCACCTTAGGATCGCTGTTAAGTGGGAATCACAGCGGAGCAGCGCTGACTTGGCCGCTAATGGTTAACATGAAAATTATGAATTAAAGTTTGGCGGAGTCTCCTAAGGGTACAGAAAATTTAAAAAATCATTTAACTCAAGAAAAAAAGTTTCTTTAAAGTTATTAAAATGGATCTGAACCTATTATAACTAAATGTTTGTATAAAAATATCTTATAATATATTCTGGATAGCGAGACAGAAAAAGCGCTAAGTGAGGTGAAGTCGAGCAGGAAAGCAAGAATTGAGAATACTCTCAGAATAGTTAAAGGGTTAAGGAAAAGTGGAAGGGAAAGATTATTTGATTTGCACGCATTATTTATGACGAAGGAATTTGGCTTTCCAATTTCATTAAAACAATTTGATTCCTATCCCAAAAGTAGACCAGCTATATATGAGGACTATAGGACGACGAATTTGATTTCAGATGACTAAAAGATAGTGCTAAGAATAGTAGAAGGGCTGTCCACCGAGTAACCTTCGTCTTCGTGTAGTGTGAGAAGTAAGTTTAGCCCTAGCCGAAGCCAGTCGCTGTAATGACGCACACAGTAGGTCAGTACGCCTCGGGCTGCAGTGGTTGGAAGGTCGCGCCGCTTGTCGTTTGTTTACAATATCGAGTCAAAATGAACAGCGCAATTGAAATTCCCGCCAAATGCGGTGTCCGTTCAGTGATAAGATTTTCTACTGATTAAAAAAACTTCAAACCTGCTCTCATTCATCGGGAAATTTGTGCTCTGAATTGCGACCAAATGTGATGATTGACAAGAGTTGTGCATCAGCGTTTTCATTCGTTTAAGAGTGAACAGAAATGTCCATGAAGATGATGACCTAAGTGAGCCATCATCATTATGTGGTCTCCGTCATCATGTCATCCCCGTCTGTGGTGAAAAATGAACTGCATCTGAAAATCAATGAAAAAGTATGTGAAAACCGGCGTTTTAGGAGATTTGAAATCTTAAGAATGTTTTCCACAGATTTTCAAGACTCGGTTGCCTGGAAACACGACCGAAAAGTTAGGCTACTATACCTGTATGTTTTGTGCTCGTCTCGGCGAGGAACTTCAAGATGCCCTCATCGGCGATCTCAGGCGGCAGAATTTTAAACGAAAAGGAATCAGAAAACTGGTTCAGAGATGTGAAAAATGCTTAAATCTGTTTGCCAAATATTTATGAAATAGTAGAGATGTGTAGTTTTGAGGTTAAAATAATGAATTTTCTTCATCTATTCCAGAGTATATTTATAACATAACGGAGGTTGTTTTTTGGACAGATCTCATAAATGGAAGGTTACAAATAGTGCAAACAATAACCTAAGCGAAGATTAGTTTTGGTTTAGAAAGAGGAGACGAACGCGTGAGGTATTACAATTTTAAATGGGTTATACGAAGAGAGGGAGTTACTGGGGAAATCCAAAGGAGACTGAGGAAATGGAAGTAGGGATAGCTAGTGGGGTGCTAAAGGGAATCTCAGAAGGGACGGTGTTGGGCGAGCGGTGGAGAGGAGGCAGAAGGTTATACTTCGTAGACCACATGAAAGCAGGCAGGAATTACAAGGGAAGGAAGAAAGAAATGCATAAAAAAGGGTAGTTCTAATGATGAATAGAATTAAATAGTATTTTAGGAACGCCCAAAACTAGTTTTGGTGGCTCGAATGCCTTATGATAAATGATTAACTTTGCTGAGACGAAAATTAGTTCTTGGAATGGATCGGATAACCATCACAGAGATAGAATTCATTTAATTTTTTCTTTGAGGGAAAATTTGTCTGAGAATGGGTTTTACACAGCTCAACACTCAGTTTTATCATTAGAAAATCTCTTCAAACCAACATATGTTTCATCTTATGCCATGGGTCCTCTCTTTAGTTCTTCCAGATCGTTTTTCCCTTTCAGAAAATAATTCAGTCACTATGCTTCAAAATGGACACGGTGTGGTTACCCTTTCTTCATTTCTGAGTTCACATCTCACGTATTCTTCTTCTATTATTGGCAGAACATTCCCAGTAGTCACTAGATCCATTTGAGCTTAATGACACTATGCAGGTGCTGACACAACAGTCGACCCACCACTAGCCGGTACAATGGTCATGCATTAGGATTATATATCTCCCCTCTCCACATATACTGTGTATTTCCGTCCAACTGAAACTGGGTCCTTCAACTGAATCAATGAAATGAAACCCCTGCAATGGAAATAGACGAGATACGTACCCTTTTGTGTATGGATCATTTGCAGTTACAGAAGTCTCTTAATCCTTTCCCGTATTAGAATTGGCAGTTACATTAACAGACGAAATATTAACACATCATTCTTTGTTTTTGCAGGCGGGAGAGGTGTCTCTGATAAGCTCTATTTCGATGATTCGACCATTCAGAGGTCCATAATTTCTACGTGTAATTTGGTATAATCTTTATATTATATATAGCTATATTATTTCAATTTCAAATTTCCTCGTTTCCGTTTCGAATTGCATTACATCTGACTTTGATTTTTCCTGCAAGTATTTCAAATCTCTCTTCCTCTCCAGCGACCTTTAAATGAAGCCAGTTTGTTTTTCGCTTCTCCCACACATTTTTTATCAAAACTTTTGTCACCACGTTCATTTCTTATCTATTTTAACCACAATGTGTTCATCTATCTTATCTCAAACTCTTCTATTTTCCTCCCCTTTCGATAAGTCGATTGCTCTTTCTTGTCGCCTATCCTTACAATAGTTTGGATTTTGGGTCCTAATAGTCTGCTTTTGACATTTTTTGTTTCTGTACCTGTGCCATCATCTTAACCTGAGGTTAAACTTAAGCGAGAGCTTAAGTAAGCTTTTCCATAATTTTTCGTTCTAATGCTATGTTACAACATGCTCGTTTTTGACTCTTTTGGTCTCTTCCTGATAGGTGATGAAAATTACGCATTTGCTGAAGATATACGAGGTGTGTTAAAAAATTAACGGGAATTTTAATTTTTCAGACAATAATATTTATTTATTCTTATACATTGATGTTGTGACCTTCAAAGTAGTCCCAATTGGAGATAATGCACTTGTGCCAGCGCTTCTTCCAATCCCCGTAACACTTCTCAAACTCAATCTTAGAGATAGCCTTTAGTTCTTTCGGCGATGCGCTTTAATGTCATCTACGGCTGTAAAACGACGGCCCTTCAAGGTTATTTTAATTTTTGGAAAGAGGAAAAAGCCACACGGAGCCATATCTGGCGAATATGGAGGCTGGGGCATCGTTACAGTATTATTTTGGTCAAACATTCACGAACAAGCAATGAAGTGTGAGGTGGTGCATTATCGTGGTGCAAAAGCCATTTTGGAACGAATTTTGCTGCCACGCGTTTCATACCCAAAAAAATTGAAAAAATGTCATGACATGATCCAATCGATATCCCAACATAATAAGCGGTGATTCAGCGATCCTTCATAACAATTTCTTTAACTTTTTCCACGTTTTCATCGAATGTTCATGTCCTGGGGCGTCCAGAGCGTTCGTCATCTTCAAGTTCTTTACGGCCTTCTTGGAAACGCTTATTCAGGTTCACTTGTACCACTCGTAAACTCTTGATTTACTCATAGTAGACTCACCATAGGCCTTTGTTAACATTTTACACACTTTGTTACACATTGTTTAATTTTTTATGCAAAATTTGATACAAATTCTTTGATCCATTTATTGTAACAAACGAAAATCGCCGAGCTCATAAAACACGTCCAAACTTAGTGGCTGTCACAGACAAAGTCCACAATGAAAACAGCTGAAAGTTTTATCATACTTCAGGGGAATGTATACCAACATAATAAAAAAAAGTTTGACGATCAGTCTCCAATCCCACGAAATGATAAAATTCCCGTTAATTTTTGAACACACCTCGTATACTTCCAACTTTTCGATGAGACTAATTGATGGATCACGTGTATTTCTCACTTCGTGGATCTTTAAATATTTGCTCATAATTATGCGACGATTTACACTTAACCATATTCATCTTTCATTCAATTGTAATGTCGAAAATTCTCCATTTCTTGCTTTCTCTTTGGCTCCCAATGGTTGTGTAATAGCCACCATGACTTGATTTTATTTCTTTACAAATTCTGACAATGAATGCTTAAGGCTGCTCATCATCTCCGATAAGCATCAAAATCAAGCGGAAGTGATTCCTTTATCACGTTCGTTTGATGACCTCTTGCTGGCTTACCCTTCTTGATGAGCATTTATGCTCTCCCCGTGCAGAGGAACCTATCGTTTCTACTAATCCTATCATCGCACTTGAAATCAATCTTAGAGGTAAAAAAATAAATGTATTCAAATTCTTTAATGAGGAATATATAATGCTTATTGTTGTGGTGGAGATTGTTTTCATTCGTTTTCGTAGCATCAGGGGATATTTCCGACGATTCTCGAATTTTTTGAATATAAACCGCAATAATAATAACACAATGGCAGGAAATATGTTGATTATATCTCTTAGAAATATGGAAAGCAAATACAAATTTTATATCAAATTAAAATTGAATTGTAAGAGGGTATTTTGAAAGGTTCTCGGAATCACCACCTGGTTTCAGCGCTAGCGCAACGAGTTTCCCGCATAGTAATAGGTAATCCTTTATGAGAAAACATGTAGCGCGTCAGTGCTCAGGGAAGAGATCTGTGGTGCGGAGGCTGAGAAATTAGCTGCTAGATGGGTGCTGCAACTCTTAACGCGGGATTACTAACAAATCAGAATTGGAATTTCCGAGTAATGTTTGACCCGTTTTAAGAGGAACCAACAAGATTTCCTGCGCGGGTTGGTGACCACAATTGAAAATTGGGTTCACTACTGTTGCCCACAGACAAAACAGCGGCAAAAGCAGTGGAAACGTGTTGATTCACCACCACCAAAGGAAGCAAGGGAAATACGGTCGGGCGGAAAGGTGACGGCTTCAGTTTTCTGAGGTGCGAAAGGGATTCTCCTAATAGATTATCTTCCCATTGATCAAACAATTACTTGACAATACTACGCTAACCTCGTGGACCAATCACCGTAAAAGACACTCAGATAAGGACCGGTAGGGCAAGGAAGAAATTCCATCTTTGATTAAGACAATGCAAGCCCACACACAAATGTCATTGCCATGACCAAATTACGTGAATTAACATACGAATTGTAGCCACATCCGCCTTCTTCGCCTAATTTGGCTCCATTAGATTTACATCTCTTCCTCATGCACAATATTTTCCTCGGTGGACGGAGATTGTCTTCAAACAAAGAACTAACCGCCGAAGTAGACGGGTATTTTGCAGGCCCGAAGGAATCTAATTTTCGAAATGGGACGAGGACATAGGAACCCGCTGGGCCAAATGCATTTGTGTACAGGGAGATTACATTGAAAAATAAAGAAGTTTCAGTGAGGAAAGTCATATCTTTATATTTCATCCCGAGAACTTCTCAAATAATCCTCGTAAACTAATATTAACTTTTTATTTTTTAATAATCCTTATCTCTATTAAAATTGATTTAAGTTTAGAGTAAAGGTTTAGACGCATTGTGCCACATTTAGGTGTAAAAATGTCGTATGATATTACGGGCCGTATTTTCACATATAGACGCTTGGGTAAGGAAAGGAGACTAATTCAACTTGAAGTGAGTCCAGCCATAAATATGTAAATTTGAGGCAGAGTTGAGGGGAGTTAGGAATAAAGGGGTATTTTCGGGTGATATGGAGGAGAGTGGGTGGGGAAAGCACGGCCACTATGCAAGGGATTTTTCCTTTTTGCATATTCGGAGCCCTTAATTATTTCAAGGCCATCAGAAAGGGGTCGCCTGTTTTCGAAGTGCAAGAGCTCTCACGTAATGTCACAGTATTTTTAGATATAAAATAAATACTTGTCGGCTTTTATTTGGGTCGTAAGACTGTGGGACTTTCCTCCATTGGAAGTGTCTCGCTATCAAACGTTTCCATTGCCAATTATTGTGGAATTTCGGCCGCCAAGAGTGAGACAGGGGAGATTTGAAAATGCAAAGGATAAAACTCTACCGTCTTCTCGCTCTGAACTTCAAATACCCCCTTTCCATAAGTGATGGGGCATGCCGTAGTTGCAAATAGACCGATGAGTTTATTTTCATTATGCTAGAGCTTTTATCATATTATCGCACATGAGCTTTTTTTATCATGTTACGTACTACCTCACACGCACAGCCTAAAAATTGGGAATCCCAATCCATTTGGTAACATTCACTTTTTCAAAGTTTCTAACGTCTTTGGGGCACAATATATGACTGGTGAATATGGTGGGGTTGAAATAAATATATAACATTTGCTACAAATGGAATTGTGGAGGTTATTCCATTCCAAGGTATGAAAAATGACCAAGGATCGATATCTGAATATTTCTGGGTTGATTGGCTTGGTTAGAAAACTCTCTCCAGCAATCCCGCTAGCGTTTTCAAGTCAAAGGGGGGAATTTCCTCCGTCTATATATATGATCGTGGTCTTTTTGATGTTGCTCTCTGTTCGGTCGGCTTCCATTAAAACCCTTTTCTCTATGTTTAGATACAATTTATAATTAAGGATGTGACATAAATTTACTATCGCTAATGTAACACTGCAGAAGCATATGTGAGGAAAATGGAGGCCGAGTGTAGGTCGTCGATTGTTGTGGAAGGATGAATTAATTGCCTTTTTGGATCGAAACATTGATTTTTTAGGTAAGTCATCATACGCATTTCAATTTAACTCGATAGAATCTCTACCACTATTTGGGAAATGATAGAGCAGCATGCGTGAAGATTATTTAGAATAAAGTAAGGTAGATTTATCGTATTTTTTGAACCTTTCCTACTATGGTACCTTTAACGAGAGTCTGACTTCAATCGATAATCTTTCAATGAAACAAGTGAATATTCAAAGTATAAATTTGAATATGAGTTTGAAATCATTGCCTTGGCCGTTTAGATTATTCTGGATTCGGAATCCGTCTCTTATCTCCTCACTTCCTGGCGTTTCCCGGCGCCCGACTTATTTATGGCGTTTGGTTAAGGGCGGAGCCGAGGACGACTTGATCCAGTCCCCAAGATGTCCCGAAACTCATTTAAAGTGTATGGTCCTCGCGAGCACAGAATATGTCTCCGAGAGGAGGAGGGAGGCTGGCCCCACCTACATGGCGCACGTGGCGGCCTCCGCGATGTGCCTGCGTCACCACCACCCCTCCCCGCTCCCCCCCCCATTGCCATAAGAGCTCCTCGAAAGGGGTCTCGGTCCATGGATTGGCTTGCCGCTAGTAGCTCTCCGAGATTCCCCAGACAACCTCTTCATTGCTTTCGTGTGATCTGCGTGGACTTCTTCTATCATTTGCTTTTGGTAATCCGCATTGCTAATTCTTCCGTGGTCCTCTAGCAGTGGATGGGAGAACCAGTTACGCTCCTGGCCAGTTGCTTGCGCCTCAGAACGTGCGTCCCACCTCCAAGTGCTCTCCAAATACCTTGTTACCTTCGAGGGAATTATGCATTTGATGCAACCTCTGTTTATTTTGTTATTAAAACATATTCTCTGCTTTTGCTATCGGCCGCGTGCCGCAGGCGTAAAAGTAAATTTCTCCTATGATTTTTTGTATTCATGAAGGATTCTCGGATCTTCCACTGGGTAAGGGGTTGTATTGGCCGACGTTTCGATGCCCGACTCGTACATCGAAACGTCGGCCAACATGGAACTCCTGACCCGGTGGAAGACCCGAGAATCCTTCATGAAGCTAATACGCCGGGAAAGCACTAGATCTTACTTCGATTTTTTGTATTATTTACTTCGTTTCGATTACTTACGGATAAGCTAGTATCATGTAGTCGTTAAGCAGCTTGCTGTCGAATCTTATGCAAACCTTTGATTGTCCGTTTATAATTTCTTCCTTCTTGCTTTGCTGGTTTTGATTCATCCGTCTGAATAGAAAAATCATTCACATTTAAAAGTGTTCCCTAGTTTGATTTGAAATCATTGTATCAGGTAAGGCTAAAAGTCATGAACTTATTCAATTTTCCGTCGCAATTTTTCACTCACTTGTCCACTAAAAATATATCATTGTCAGTGCATCATTCTAATCAGCAAGAAAAGTTATTGTCATCCAGAAAATGGATCAACTCTTCTCCGTGTTTTGGCAAACCGTCCTTTTTCTTGTCCTAAATTTTTCTTGAGAAATACAAGGTTCACGTATTAAAGGCCCACGAAGAGTGACGATATCCATGGTGTTTCTTTAATTTTACTCAATTTCTAATTGCAACAGGTTTGATCACTTCCGTATACCCTGTACAAGGAACGTGTTCCGATATTTTTTCAAATTTCCCTCTGCATTATGACTACATTTTTACAATCCAAACCTATCTTCGCTTAAACTCTCTTCAATATTCCCCTCCATTCTTTTTTGGACCATTTCTTCCATAACATTGATTGCAAAGTGGAATCGACGGCGGTAGAAAAATGAAGGCAAAGAAGAAGACCAAACCAGTTAGAATATTGACTTGGAAAGTTAGGATGATGCTGGAGATAGGGAAATAAGAAAATATAGGATGAGAGATGGAGATATGAAGTACAGATTTTTGAGGGTTGTGCGAGCTGACATGTAAGAATAGCGGGGATTACTGTAGTGATAGTTATAGAGTAATATACAGCGGAGGGGACGAGAGACAACGAGGGGTTGCCATAATAAGGTAGGAAGAAGTGAAGTGAACACGAAGAAGACAGTTGAGGAGAGCGGTTCGACGAATTCTGCGGGGACGACGGCGATAGGTGTGGCTGCTCCCTCCAAATAGGTGGCGCGTCTGAGGTCGGAGTAGGTAAGCGGGAGAGGGGGGAGGGGAGAGGAAGATGAGAGAGAGAGGATGGGCAGGGCAAGGACGACGGGTCGGTTCCTCTGGAGGCAGATGCGAGGTGGGCGACTCTACATTTGGGCGGAGGGCCGATGGGTGTGTCCGTGCTAACTGGAGCAGGCAGAAGAGGGGGGGGGGACTTGATTTGCGGGTCGCCCAGTGAGATCGGGTGGGACAAAACACCACTCAAACGCTCCCGAGATCTTAGCGCCACCAAACTCGCTTTTCACTGCCCTCTTGTTAGCGTGGACCACACTGCTCTCCCTTTCGCCCGCCCGCCCTCCCCCCGCTTCCTATGCCCCTCTCTGCTTTCGTTCTCGCGTGCGCTCTGGGATGTCCTGTTACTTTTGAAACAAAAGAGCTTCCCTATCATATTCCTCACCATACTTTTCCATTTTGTGGAGTAAGTAAAAGGTTCTCCAGCATCTCACAATAGCGCACAGAGTTCACAATAACAGTTGAAACTCGAGACTAAAAAAAGTAAGGCCCAATGATGCCTATGGAGGACACAGCGCACCAAACTCACTTTGGGGCTGTGAAGAGGTCTTGGGTGAAGTTTGCGAGGGTTGTCAGTAACTTTGCTTATTCACTGAGCCGGAGAGGTGAAAATGCGCTTAATCGCTAGACCACAGCGCCTTCTGCGTCGACACCACACTGCAATATTAGTGTTCTCAAAGAACATTTTTACAACAAAGCCTCGATGCTTACCAGACCATTGCATGGTAATTACTAAAAATGGCGTTGTTTCCCCCAGCTAACGTCACTATTCTTACTCCGCTAATTTACCTGCGCCCTCTTCAAAGATTTTTTGAAACTATGAAGTCCATTTTGCTGCACCCTGTGTATGGGTATGCGAGGTATGCATTTGTTTATATTCGGCGGACGGCCCGAGGCTTGGAGTCTCCTCTCGGGGCGCTCTCTATCGAGCGACTTTCGGAGGGGCGGGGTAGCTCCAGTGGGGCTGATAGCAGTGAAGTTTCTTTCTTGGGAAACAAGAAGATGGTCCAGCATTGAAGGAATAGCATTGAGTGTATTCAAATATGAATGAACGAGGTGAGATGGGCGTGATTGGTGCCGCAACATTGCTTCCTTTTTTTTGAAAGCTTTTTACGTTTGAAAGAAGGAAGTTATGTTGCCGCACCCTGTATAATAAACTGCCTCGGACATAATGTGAGATTCGTACTCTTAAGATATCAGCTTAGGTCGATAATTAATGAAAGGCATTTATAGGAAAATGGGAAAGCCGTCAAAGAATTATTTTTGCTGAAATGCATTTATAAAGTCCTGGAAATTACCTGGGAGCTGCATATCAGGGATAAATAGATCTTGTGGTCAGTACCGTAAAACATCGTTCTCTCGGTGTTTGAACTCCTTCAGTGCGCTAGCAACTTTTCTAAAACTCATTAGCTCGTAGAAGTCGAGGCCCGAGGGGTTCTCGGGGGGCTGAGGACAACGAGTCTGTTGCAGCGTCCCTCGAGTCTCGACCGATCTAAGTGACCGCTGGGCAGTGCCGCCAACTTCATTAATCGAGATACTCTTTAGTGAAAGTTTAGTTACTGTTTCGACCTCGTTGGTCTTCCTCTGTGGCATTGTCGTGTATAGCTTGTATGGCCAATCCGAATCAGGACGTGCAAGTATTAAAAATGGTGCTCATTTAACTAATTGTTGAATTAATATTGCATGTGAAAAATCAAAGAGTTAGGCTTAGATTTTATTAGGACAGGAAACATAAAGAAGATTCAAAGGAGAGACTAGTGAAAACATTAATAAGGAGTGTGGTATTGTAGAGTGCGGAAAATATGCGTTCGGGTTAGAAATGGAGATTGTTGGCTTTTGAAATAAGGGTGTGGATGGAAAAAGGTAAAATGGAAGGAAAGGAAAAGAAGCGAGGGTGAACTAGGTGGTAGAGAGGAAATGAGAAAGATTTTGAAAGAAATACAAAGAGGTAGGAAATTAGAATGCAGGGCATCTTGAGAGGCTATTAAATATTTGCGACCGCGATAGAGGAGGGAATGCCGGTTCAAATGAGAAAGAGGGCGGATGAATGGACGGAATGAAGGGAGTTGAGGTGTACCGTACTATGGGTAGATTACGCATAATTAAAAAATGATGACGCAAATTTCGCAATTTCATCAGGGAACAAAATATTACCGTGGATAATCGTTCTGTAATAAAGCTTATCCCGTAATATCTGCTGCTGATTATTTTTTAATTTAGATTTAACACTGGAACAGCGATTTTTCTTAAATGTTTATCAATTTTGAAAAATTCAAAGCTGTTCTTTTTTCGTAAATTTTTCGCTCATCGCTGAAATATATTATAATATTTAAACCGATTTCTACCGACGCTCTAGCGTGAAGTTTGATTTCCGCTTTACGACATTGAGATATTACTCCATTAATTAACGACAATATTTAATGTGTTTCCTAATTTCACCGAAGATGCCATCCTTATTGAATTCGACGCATTCCAAGTTTGAAACGCGTGGACAACAAGAACGGCGAACGCGTCCGTGTGAGCAGTTCATCTTAGGTAGAGATGATGGCGCGTGCGTCGCGAGCACAAGTCTTTCACTCGGCCGCCCCATGAGTTGTTTCCTCGCCGAGACCTTGGCAAGTTGAGTAAGAGGCCAACGGCTGGGGGGCACCAGATCAAGTTCATGGCAAGAAGTTTTTGAATTCCTTGGAAAGGGGGGGGGTCGCCGCGGGGGAGCCTGCGGAAGTGACCGTTCGAGGGCCGACGGCGGAGCGCTCGCTGGAATTCATCGACGGAGACTTTAAAGGTGATTTGGAACAAAAAAAAGCATTAAATGGCCATTTGGAAACCGTTTTGATAATTCTTGTTTGGAGAGGCGAAGTGGGTAGTTACCAGGCAGCCTCCCGGCTACGAAATCGCGAGCTATCCTCGTCATATTAAAGAGAATCACAGTCATTTTCGAGGTTGAGAAAATACGACAGTGGGAAAGGTTATCTGAACTGTTTTTTGTGGCGAGAGAAATGTCTGGTAGGGATTTAAATCGATTCGTAAGGTAAGATTTCGAGTTAAAGGAGAATCATTGCCTCCTTATTACCCTTGATGTTATTGATTTCATGACTGTAACTATGCGAACCGATGAACCCTCTATCTGCGACTAATTTTGAATAATTCTATTATTTTAAGATTAGATACTCGTTTTTTGTCCTGGATAATATATTTTTAATGGCTTGTGTAAATCGTATGTAATGAACTTATATGTGTAATTCATATTTACACGTCCTATGAATGAGCGACATTATTAGTGAAGGGCATCCTTACTGACTACCCGCAAAAAAATGCCAAGCGACATTTTGTACGAGAATCTCCAAGATTCCTAGGGGGAGGGACGAAATGAGGGAAGTTCAGAGTTGGGTGTTAAAACATTTCTAACCCACCGCCTAAGGAATATTTTAACGATGTTCAAAAATCTTGATTCAAATGACTGTCACTGTTAAATTTTAAAGGAACTACACAATGATGCGATGACCACGACAATGTGAAATAACCAGAATAATAGAACATTGAGTCCACTCTTTCCTCTTGAATGGCAAAGAAAAATATAATAATTGACGTAATTCATTAACATATAAAAAATAGTCTCCGGCGTTTCACAGCCTCTAGATTTTCCCGATTCACATCAATCACATTTATTCTGAACATCAGTAATTATTAAATTATTCGCCGTTGTTACACTCAACTACGTAGATCCAAGAGACAAAGCGAACTTTGAGGTATTTTCTAGGAATCACCACATTATTAGTGTGTGTGTGTGTATACATGTAAAAGGTAAATTATAATGCAATAGCCTTGATTTCTGAAAGTAAAATTTAACCCTTGAACTCTATTCTGCTCATTCCTCAAGGTGCAGGGATTATTCAGCCATCTGTATTACTTGGAAAATTAGAGCCTTTGCTCAGAAGCTTAGACCAGTAGCATTTAGAGAATGTATTATCTAATGCCTAATAGTCACGCAGAACAATCTTGTTCTACATGCGTGTCCTTCAACTCACTCAAGGGGGCGTTTCCTCCTTTCAAACACCTGGACTTGTCAAGTCGAACAACTTAGCAGTCTATTTTGTGCAACTGTTATTTTATATTTTCCATGTTTTATTTTAAATCTAGCAGAAAATACCCATGCTTCCGAATTAAGATACACGGACAAAGGTGTTTCCTTAAGCTATTCATTTATACTCAATAGAGATAGTTTTCTTGTATTTAGAATTTATCCTCTCTACGTATCTATTTTCTCCCTTCTCGTAACTGTGCGCACTGCGTTCATTATATGGCGAAGGAAATGTGTGTCCTTCGTCCTTTTAGGTTTCTGTTATTTAATAGTTAGATTCGATCTTTTTTTGCTGGACACAAAGAGGAAGCGCCGTCGTGTACATATTCTAAGGAATTTCCTCATCAGTGTTTATATCTCGAGATACTGACTTCCAGTTTTGTTGATTTTCGAGCTCTTTTTTAAGTTAATCAGTGACCTTTGTCGTCAATTTCCATCATGCTCTTCCCATATGCCACGAGTTTCACATCTCGCACGCGTTACATTCCTCCGGTAGCAAAGTTTGGTTGTTCGTTCAATTGTTTCACTTGGTTACACCTTTAAAACAACAATTCTTCTCGGTGCTGTCCAGGGAATTTCAAATTTTGCGGCTGAATCAACTTCTAGGCCTCTTTTTTCGATGTTTTCCATCTCATCGTGTCTCATTAAAACAGTCGGCTCACTGCCGCTCCATGATTTAATTGACGAGCAGAAAGTCCTGGTCGGGTTTGCTAAGGTGTCGCGGGGGAGATGGGGATTTTACATCCCGCAAAGTAGTCAAATATGAAGCGGAGGTGAAGGGAGGGGGGGGGAGAGGTATTTTTGCCAATTTCTATACTTTACGCGCATATCTCTCTTACGAGCTAAGTGATCGGCTTGAATTTCGTTCTTCGTCTCCCTTCCACACGTCATTTCCTCTGGGACTTGGCACGCTTTTCCCATTCTTCTCTCTAATCTCAGGTTAAAGCTATGTATTTTTGTTGTGGGCACCTCGACTACGATGGATCTCCTTACTCTCTTGTGAACATTTACAGTTAAAAGTCATATTTTTTCGTAAAAATACAAGTTTCCTTATTGAAATGAGTTGCGGTGTACTTAATACGTACTAGATTGGTGTGAATGGTATCGGTAACGATTATTCCTGACACGTAAGTGAATTGCTGAATTCAGACCATCGGTCAAGTGTGCGCATGGTCGCAGATCCTATTGACGTTGATAAGACGACAGTGCACATATCATTATCACTGAAAATTTGACGACGCGAAAGATCTGCGTTAAACTCGTCCTCCCGAAGGTCTTGCAGGACGAACGACCAAAGGCAGAGTCGGACGTCTGCTTGCGAAGACCTTCTGCAACGCCTTGAAGGAGACCCCGACTTTTTGGACTATCCCAACTTGGCACCAGTAGACTATTATTCCTAGTCCCTATAAAAGTGAAAACCTCCCTAAAAGGACACCACCATGGAACCCTGAGTGCCATCAAAGTAGCTTGTACCTATACCCTTAAGGATCTTCCGGAATCCGTCTACCAGGGAACCTCCTTCGAGTTGTGGAAAAGCCACTGGCAAAAGTGTGCCGACGCTCCCAAGGGATGTATACTTTGAAGAATTGTGAGGAATTTTAGCGATGTCTAAAGTAAATCTATTTTTCCAAAACCTTTCCCGAAACTTTTTATATGAACCATGTGGGACGGAGTAAGGAAGCTGAAAAGAGAGACTGCTGGCAGAGTATGAGGAAAATAATGACGCTTGACTTGATAGGTTCAACGGCTATCTGAATATCACTATGGTAATACGATCAACCACGTCTTGTCTCAAATCACTGTCTCCAAAGAATGGAAAAGGAGAAAAGATTTTCGCAGAGAATAGTTTCGAAAGATTTTGAATGCCGAAGAATGAAGATCTAGTTTAAATCGCCGATATTGAACATAATGCATCCAGCCTGGTTCCCGACTTATCAGAAAATAGTAATGTTCTTTGAGCATGCGAATTCATTCTGTAACTCATGCCCTAATGGCCCATGTGCTCTAATGCATGTGTATGGGGTGTAAGGGTTTTTGCATGAATGTATATAATGTTTTGTTCGTGGATTTTATAAATTTGTGGCTTTTACATGCGGTTTTTTTTCTTTTTACGGGTGGTGCCCTAATACCCCCCGCCACACGCCCTTGGGGCGGTTTGCGGGGTATTGAGTGGGTGTAGATGGCTTGCGTGCATTACTTTGCCTATTTCTTCTCAAATTTATTTTACAATGCATAACCTATTCAACATAAGTGAAATTCAATAGATAAGCTGAAATAGGTTCATTCATTTACATCAACATGATATGTAAATATTCTCCATGATCATATTACTTCGGGCAGACGAGGCCTGATACGACTTGAAGTCTTAACCCAATAGGAATATTAATTTTTGAAGGAAATAGATGAAAACCGCCAGTCCGACCATTGTGGCAGTTTTCAAGAAAATTATCTATCGAGTGCTCGTCGATATTTACATTCGTTCTCCAATGGAGACGCGTCGGTCAGGCTTTGATACAGCGAACACCACGGGAAACGTCGTAGTGGTGAAGACTGACGCTGTCGTATTCTTTGTGCACTTGCTGCGATGATCTGCGACTTTCTTCAGGAGAACGTGCGTGAGTGTGCGCGTGTTCATTCTCGGAAGCAATAATTCCCGAGTGCTCTTGATGATTCGGTCTCGAGTTGCGGACCGCTTGGAGGGGGTGGCATTTGCGGTCTTCGGTTACGCCCGTCGTATTATATAGCGGCAGAACTCACCCCTCCCCCCTTCCTCCCGGGAGCGGACCGCTAACTCCAGGCGCCAGCAAGCATCACGGGCGCGACCTTACCCTCCCTCCCTCCCCCCCGCCAGACTCTCTCACCCCTCCCCTCTCCTCGGAGGCTGGGGCTAGCGGTGGTGGCTGGGAGCAAGAGATTCCGAGTTACAATGGAAATAGCCATGCGGAGGTAGACAGTGTCAGGTGGCACACTGCTATCGTCCCAATCAAATTTGGTTTGACCGGGCAACTTCTCGCGCCTAACGTCCTCAATGTGTCTATGCAATCAAATGCCAACATGCAGTAAATGTATAATTTATCACCCGATTCGAATGGCAATCTTGAAATCTATTCTTAAAACCTGAAAATTTGACGAAAAGGGCCCTAACAGATCTCCGGGTAGCTATTTACGCTCGACAATACTTCTATTTAAAACATAAAACTTTTTAAATTAATTTTTTTGTGTTATTATTTTAACTCGGCTTTCATATTACCCTTACAATTTGGTTTTTCTATTTCCTTCCTTAAATGTTTCCACTATTTTTCATTTTTAACTATTCTGTGCATCGCACCTAACCTATTCCCTTTTCTTTTATTTTACAAACTCTCCCATTTCAGAATACCCAACATGTCCGTTACGCAACCTCAGCTTTTATACCCACTGAGCACGTATCTGGCTGCCTTTCGTTACGCTTCTTCCAAATTTTTAATATGCCCTACCTCATACGGGTCCCATACAATGGGCAAGTATTCCAGAATAGCGCGAACCAGAACCTTAAGAGGCTTTTGCGGCTAAGCTACGAGGATAGGCTGAAAACTAATGCAAGCATGCATGTAGACCACAAAAAAAATGACCTTCATTAGCACTCCTGATGGTATGTGAAAGTAACATTCTCTCTCAACACGCATGCGCAGGTTTGGAGTCGTTAGATTAATCCTGTGTATATTGAAAAGCGGAAGTATGGAGCACTGGAACAAGTCTCTATACTTCCGCTTCTCAAAATACGCTTGATTAATGTAACGACCTCAAACCTGCGCATGCGTGTTGCGGGAGAATGTTACTACCACATTCCATCAGGAGTACTAATGAAGGTCATTTTGAATGTGGTTTACAGGCATGCGTGCATTTGTTTTCAGCCTACCCTCCTCCTTCCGTTTGAATTACTCATCACCCACTAAAATATTTGGAAATGCCGTCCTCATCAAGCTGTCCACTTGAGCTCTTCAGCAACGCCGAAATACAGGGTGCGGCAACATAACTTCCTTTTTTAAAACGCAAAACGAATTCAAAAAAGAAAGTTATAGTGCCGCACCCTGTACTTGATATTACTCCTACTTGGGATTCTATCTCCTTTAAGAGTGTATGTATTCTAATATAAATAGAAAGGGTATTAAAGGAGAAGAAAGCAAATAAGGCCGTGGGGGTAGACAACATTCCTGTGGAACTGTTGAAATGTTTAGGAAAATGTGGGAAGAAGGCCCTATATGGACTGATTTGTAGTATCTATGAGGAAGGAATCTGGCCGGAAGATTTTGTGAGATCGGTGTTAGTTCCTATTCCGAAAAAGGTGAAGGCTACATCATGTGAGGATTACAGAACAATAAGTTTGATATCCCACGCAGCTAAAGTTATTCTCAGGTTCATCAACAAAAGGATAGAGAGTAAGGCAAATGATTACTTAGGGGATGATCAGTTTGGGTTTAGAAAGGGAAGAAGTACGCGCGATGCCATTGCAGTAGTGAGATCACTAATCGAGAGGAATGTAGAATGCAATCAAGACGTTTTTGCCTGTTTTGTAGATTTCGAAAAAGCGTTTGACAGAGGGAATTGGGAAAAATTGATGCGTGTATTGCAGAAAAAAGGAATGGAATGGAGGGACAGGAGACTGATCCGCAACCTGTACATATCTCAGACTGCTCAGATGCGAGTGGGGAACGGAGAGTCCGGATGGGCAGTGCTAGGAAGAGGTGTAAGGCAGGATTGCCCATTGTCACCGGTGCTTTTCACCGTATATGTAGAGGAAATGATTAAAGAGGCATGGGAAGAACTGGAGGTAGGAATGAAAGTCGGAGGGGAATTCATAAAATCGGTTAGGTTTGCTGATGACCAAGCATTAGTTGCTCAGTCAGCCCAGGGGTTGCAAGCATTGCTGAGTGAATCGGAGGTTCAGTGCGATATATAGTATATGGGATAAGAATCAATATTAATAAAAAAAGGTTATGCGATTTTCCAAAAAGAAAAAGGTTAAGCTAAACATTAAAATAGGAGGGGAAAAATAGAACAGGTAGAACAGTTTAGGTATCTCGGAAGTGTTTTGGACCAACACGGTCAAAATAGTAGGGACGTAAGGAGAAGAATTACGCTGGGAAAAGAGGCTTTCACAAGGAGGAGGGAATTGATGACGGGGACGTTGAATAAGTATGTTAAGAAAAGACTCGTAAAAACTTTGTTATGGAGCGTAGCTATGTAGGGCGCGGAAACGTGGCCATTGACGCAGGAGGTTAGACGTAGATTGGAGGCTTTTGAAATGTGGGCGTGGCGAAGAATGGCGAAGGTGAAATAGACCGAAAGGAAAACAAATAAAGAAGTACTGGAGATAGTGGGTGAGGAGAGGGGTTTGTTGAAAGAAATCCTAAGGAGGCAGGAAAAATCGATGAAAGGACTATTGAGCGGTAGTGGGATATTAAAGAAGGTAATAGAGGGGAGAATATTAGGCAAACGAGGAAATGGCAGGAACAGGATAGGGATGTTGGATGGGATGAAAGAAGAAAAGAAGTACACAGAGATGAAGAGGGACCTGATGTAGATTCGGTAGCTGGATTTTTTTTGGAGTTAGAAAATATTTATTTCATAGTTGTATTCATCCAAAAACCTACCTTAAACGGTAGATTGCCTCATAAAAATCTCTCTTGGATTTTTTTCTGGTTCAACTATTATCTTTCCCCACTTATCTTTAATTTTTAGCCCAGATCTCTCCTTTTTACTTCCCGATAATAACTTAACCTTGCTGTATAGCGCAACAATTTCACCATTCCTCTGAATACTTTCCATATCCTCGCATTGTGTTTTCCACCATTCTTATTTTGCTTTTTTTGTAGCTCATCTCAATTTATTGTTTAACTGTTTGTACTTCATTTTGCCTAATTCTGTGTTTACATTCTTCCATCTTCTTCTCTCCTCCATCTTTGAAATCATCTCATCCGTTACCCATGGTTTCCTTATACTTTTCGCGTTAACGGTTCCTATAGTGTCTTCTGTGGCTTTCGATATCACATTCTTGATACATCCCCATTTTTCTTCGAGAGTACTCAGCTCTTTACCGTCATCCATCATTTTCTCTACAGCCTGCTGATACTCCTTCCTCGTTAATCCATTCAATGCTTCTACGTTCAATTTTCTAACCCGCCGCCCCTGCCTTATCTTTTTGAAACGGACGCTACACTTCATAACAACTAAATTGTGGTCAGAGTCCACATCCGCTCTCGGGAAACTGCGAATTAATTACTAAAGCTGGGCCTAACCATAATATAATCTAACTGATACCTTTCTGAGTCACCTGGCATTTTCCATGTATACCTACGCCTTTTGTGGTGTCTAAACCATGTGTTGGTGATGACTAACCCCTGTCTCCAGCAGAATTCAATCGCTTTCTCCCCGCGTTCATTCGTCGTGCCTAACCCATAGTCCCCCACCTTACCACCATCTCTTCCTTCGCCTACCGTCGCATTTCAGTCCCCCATCACTGTCAGATGTTTCCCTGGATGAACACACACGATTATATTCTCTAACTCATCGTACATCCCATCGACTTCGAACTCCTTATGGTTTCTCGGTGGCATGTATACCTAAACACTAACCAAGTTCGTCGGTTCTGCTTTAATCTCTACAAGTAATATTTTATCCGTTGCATGCTCTATGTTGACTACGCTTCTTCCTACCCCTTTATTTAATATTCCGGCAACCCCTTGTTGGCTCTCGTCCCCACCGCTGAATATTATTCTATAATTATCACTCCAGTAATCCCCGCTATCCTTCCATCTCACTTCGCATAGACCTAAAACATCTATATTACCTCTTTCCATCTCTGGCTTAATATAATCTAATTTGCCTGTTCTCAACATTGTCCTGACGTTCCAGGTTCCTATTCTAACTATTTTCGTCTTCTTCTGCGTCTTCTGTCCTGCTGCTGTTATTTCTCCCCTGCAAGAGTTTCGTGGGATGACGACCACGGAAGCCTTGCCTGCCCCGCTGCCGGGCACGACACACGGCCCCTTGGGCCGAGTGTCAGGACTCAATTTCTGTCTTGTTTCCATTATTTTTCATGGGAATAATAATTGAGGTGGTTTCCCGTTGCCTTCCCAAATAGTGTTTTTAATGTGACACCTTCACTTAATGGCCGCCCCACTGGAATCAGACGCCTTTTCAGCCGCCTCACGGAGGAACAGACGCTGCTTGGACTAGCTTTCGTTTAGTTCGCTATATTCGGAATTTAAACAATTAATTCAATGTTTAGTAAGGAATATCGGGCATAAATACGTATTTCCGTCGTAATATACTTTTTATGGAGAAGTTACGTGTGGTACAGTTGATGTTTCTAATGGAAAACTCAGTGTTGTAACGGACCGCGCGATCAATACGTATTGCTTTTGTTCCATTTTCAATGATTTCCCATCTTTTCTACAATTCGATGGCAAAGATTGGGCGTCAATAAACAAGTTCATAAATGCTCTCATTTCTATCGCCATGTGAATGGAAGTAATCATAGTCGGACGATGTTCCGATCGAATGGGAAGAGGGAGATTGTGCTCCAGAGAAGGGGGAAGAGTGGAGACTGCTCGTTTCTGATCTTCCTGTTTATGCTCTGGGGTTTACGTACATTTGTAGTCATTAATGAATAGTGGACAGGTTACAATTTAATTTTCGGTATTCGGAATTCGTCTTGGCATAGTACTTAAACTTTCATCGGCACTTAATTTGAATATTTTTCATTGAACTTAAATTTGATCGGGAAGGCCAAAATCATGATATTATGTGTTTTTATCCATTAATGATCTCATTACTGATATTGCGTCACGTGCCTTTCTCCCCATTCTGAGCCAAAATAATCATCCCCCAAGTAATTATTTGACATCCTATTTTTGATGAATCTTAGTACATTAAGCTGCGTGCCAAATGTAACTTACGTGTATGCATTTTCTGTTCCTCACATATGGCTGCCTTTCACCCTTTGGGATGGGAATGAACGCTTTTCTGGTACAATCTCCCGACCAAATTCCAGACTCTGTATTAGCCCATAAAAGCCATTCATTCCATATTTTATTAAACCTTTAAGTATTTCCGCGGGAGTGTTTCGTCTACCCCCATGGCTTTATTTGATTGATTTATTTATTTTAGTACCCTGCAAACCACCGCTAGGGTGTGTGGCAGGGATGAATACACACCAGACGAATTTTGACCCGAATATGACCCTAACGCGATCGAACAATGTTAGTCTGATCCCTTATCGTTCGTGGAAAAAATGACCTCCTAAATCAATCTTTTCTACTCATTGTTCTGCGATACAATTCGGCTATCGATCCAGCTTCGTAAAAATCCCATAGTACTAGAAGCATATTCCAAATGAGACCTAACCAGCGAAAGATAACATTTCTCTTTCATCTTTTCATCGCATTTACCCAATACTCATCTAATAAATCCTAATTTTTTTGTGGTTCACCCTTCAACATTTTGTTCCCATGATTTCTCAAGATCCTTTTCACCAATTGCTTCCTATTTTCAACAGGTTTTTTTTCCAAACGCAATTCATTTCAAATTTCCTGGCTGATTTTACCATGCTTGCTCAAAAAACTTTTAAGAAAAGTGCTCTTTTACCCTTGCTAAAGTTTATGACCTACAGTATTAGTGTAAAAAGTAATCCTTAGAATTTTTCGAGAAACTAATTACATTGGTTTCATTTACGTCGATCCTCATGCCTTACTTATCACAGTTAATTTGTAATGATTGCAATCCTTTAGCTGACGGTGTAAATGACGCTACATAATCCGCATCTGATTTCATTATATTTACAACTAATTTCATTCCTACCTCCACATTTTTTCCAACCTAAGTTGATGATTTTATTTCCAATTATTTTCTAATTACCAATGATTTTATTCATTTAAAATTTTAACTGTTAAGACACCACCATTTTCGTTAATAATTCTTATTACGCTTTCATGATGCATTACGGTTAATAATGCATTTACGATTCGTATTTATCTATTCCAACAATAGGGTAACCTGACATCTCACACAGGAATTAACTCATCTTACATACTACCAACTGCATAAACCTACATACATACTATATCCAATCATTCAGTTCAACATGCGTAACCATGTCTACTCATATAATATCTTTATTTCCCTGGTGTCATACCATGTAACACAGTCTTTAAAATCCCATCAAAATATCCTGCAACAAATTTCTTTTCCTCTTTGGTTTCCTCTAGGTAACCCCTTTAATTCTCTTCCATTCCTGGCGCTTCCTCCTTTCTGTCCACTTCTCCTTCTCCATCCTTCTCCACACCGCATTTCAAAAGCCTCTTATCAATGTGTATCATACTGCTTCAATGACCCTGTTTCCTTGTATATAATCACGTTCCAATATCAAAGTTTTAACCAGCATTTTCTTAACATCCTTACTCAATGTCTCTGTCATCAATTCTCTCATCCTTGTGGAATCTTCTGTACCTCAAACAATTCTTCTATTTATATTCCTACTGTTTTGGCAATTTTGGTCCACAAGACTCCCGAGATACGTAGACTATTCCACCTTATCTATTTTATGAAATCCTAGCTTAGTTCTTCCTAGAAAACCGCATAATCTTTGTTTTACTTACATTTATTCTCGTCCCATACCTATCGGACTGACTTTCCGATGAACCCATCAATTCTCGCAACCCCTTGGCTGACTGGTAATCTAATAATCTAATCATTCCAAGATGGCGTCCGGTGTTGTTGATCTGTCGTGTGACTCCTGTAAAAATCCTATCGATTATACTGATAAATCTATCTGTTGTGACTGTTGTCCGCGAGTTTTTCATACTAAATGTACGGGACTCAAGGATCTTCCGCAAAAAGCACTATTAGAATGCCGTGACATATATTGGAAGTGTTTCTACTGCCGAGCGTCTGTTTATAAAATTTCCAAAATGGCGTCGGATATTGAATTTTTAAAGGAAGAATTAACTAAGCTAAAATCTGAAAGCGAACTTACTGCTGAAGAGCCTAAATGTGCGATCACTTTTGCAGACTGTTTAAAATCTGTTAATGTTCCGAAGCTTAATGCTCAAGTTCAACCGCCAATGCTCACAGTGAAAAAGCCTACCGTCGGTGCTCCGGAACGTCCGCAAACTCGTGCTTTCAAACGGAATGCACTTACAGTGCCTGTTACGTCCCGTGTTCAACCTCAATCTACTTCTGTGTCTTCTGCATGTACCACTGAAATCCTCGTCACTCAACCGAGTGAATACACTGCTGAAAATGCTTCTGTTAGCCAACCTTCTAATACTTCTAATGACGGCTTCAATGTTGTGCAACATAAGCGGCGACGCCGTACGCCCATCATGGGTTCTTCTAATAACAAGTGCTCTATTTCTGGCGTTAATCGGCGTTCTCACGTGCATGTTTGGAATTTTCATCCTGAAACTACGACAGAAGCAATTATGTCGTATCTGAAGGAACATCTGCCCGAGCTCTCCGATACATCAGTTGATATCGAGCAGCTTAAGGTATCCAGAGGTAATTATGCCTCTTTTCATATCTCGATTGACGAAGATCTCCGTGAAAAGCTCCTTTCCTCAGAGTTTTGGCCAAAAAACATTTTCCTCGGCAATTATTTTTTTCCGAGAACCCGTCGGATTACTCCGGAAGGTTAGTGCACCAATTGAAACCTCCCAAAACATCAGGTAGTTCTAGTTCTCTCTCTGTCAACTTCCTTGTGCTAAATGTTCAGTGCCTAAGAAACAAGATTTGTGACCTGGAAATTTACTTGAACTCGGCAAATTATGATGTTCTGTGTCTTTCGGAGCACTGGTTACATGAACAAGAAAGTGATCTATATCAATTAACGGGATATACACTTGGTTCAATCTACTGCAGAAAATCTTTTAAAAATGGTGGTGTATGTATCTTTTTAAAAGACGAACTCCCTTGTAAACAGTTGGATTTGCATCGTTTTTGTATGGATCTACATCTTGAAATTGTCGCAGTGTACCTTAAAGGTTTGAGTTTAATTGTGGCATCTATTTATCGTTCTCCTAATGGAGACTTTGATGTGTTCTGTGAACAGCTCGAGAAGGTTTTAACTTACCTTCAAAACTTTCACGCACATATCGTCATTGGAATTGACTTAAATGTTGACATGGGTTGCCATTCAAGGAATCATACTCGGCTAGACATTCTTCTCAGGGGCTTTGATTTATACTGCGCTAACTCGGAACCGACTAGGTTGAATGCCTGTCTTGACAATGTAATAACTAATACTGATATATCCGACTATATTGTCAAAGTCTTTGATCCCATGCTCTCTGATCATTCTGCAATCTCCTTTTCATGGTACCCTAAGCTGTGTGTTAATAACAAAACTTCCAATACTGTGTATGTTAGACAGATGACTGTACACCATGTCTGTGAGTTAATAACTCTGCTTAATAATACTGACTGGGACGCCCTGCTGACCCACACGGATAGTGAAAGAAAGTTTGCAATTTTTTTTAGTCATTTCTTGTTATTGTTTGAATGTGCATTCCCAAAGAAATTAATTCAGCTGAAACAGAAGCCCAATCTACAGGCAAATTGGTTTAATGTTGACCTTGAGAATAAGAGAAGAAATTTACTCAACTTATATAAACAGTATAAGCTATGTGGTAGTGATGATCTTAAAAAAGTCTACAATAACCAAAAGAAGGACTACTATACTGAGTTAAGATTGGCTAAATGTCATGCCAATGTTAACTACATTAACAGTGCATCCAGCAAATGTAGAGCAGCCTGGTCTATCATAAAAAAAGAAACAGGTTTAGGTAAAAAGTCTGAAGATGTTCCAATAGACTCTGAATCTTTTAATAACTACTTTATTAGTTCAGTTGACAATATTATAGCTTATATAAATAATAGTAATCAAACCTCGCCTAAAACTGTTAATAACCTATTATGTAATACTCCCACCACCAATTCCACATTTAGATGGAAAGAAGTTTCTCAGATAGATATAATTAAATTAGTGAAAAAGTTCAAGAATTCTAACTATACGGATGTGTTTGGGCTTTCAAATAATTCAATGAAATCTGTAATTGACTGGTTAGCATACCCTCTTGCCATCGTCATTAACTCTTGTCTTCAGTCTGGTTATTTTCCTGACCAGTTGAAATTTTCCAAGGTCATCCCTATTCTCAAACGTGGGGATATTAGTTCTCCAAACAATTATCGCCCAATTACAATTATTTCTCCACTTGCAAAAATCATTGAATCAGTTGTTTTCACCCAAATCTTGGACTATTTTGAATCTTTAAATCTATTTACACCAACACAGTTTGGTTTCAGACCCAATAAATGCACAACTCAAGCTGTTGAATATGTTATAAAGCATATAATCAAGGCTTTTGAAGGTAATCAATGCATGGCTCTCTCACTATGTGATCTCTCTTCGGCTTTTGACTGTGTTAATCACACAATTCTTGTAAATAAGTTGAAATATTATGGTTTTAAGGATGCTGAACTAAAATTTATTTCTTCCTACTTATCTGATCGTAAGCAGTCTGTTTATGTAAATGGTAAACAGTCAAAACCATTAAATATTAAATATGGTGTACCTCAGGGCTCCGTACTAGGACCTCTTTTATTTCTGGTCATGATTAATGACTTGTGCCCCAATATGATTACTGACTGTGTCCTCTATGCGGATGATACTACTTTTCTACATAGTTCCCCCCATCATTCTGATGCGATGAGTAGAGTTCCTATTATACTTAAAAAGGCGGTGGATTGGTTCTCTGCCCACAATCTCCTTATGAATCCCGATAAAACTCAGCATCTTCTCTGTACACTAAAATCTACTACACCAGATACTGCCCCTGTTAAACTGCTGGGATTTTATTTAGACTCCAAGTTAACATGGAGTGCTCATATTCTACATGTTAGGAAGAAACTTGCACGAGCCCTATTTCTGCTCAGGAAATTGAAATTATATGTGAGTAAGGACTACTTAATTAATGCCTACTATGCTTTCTTTCACTCACATATCACTTATGGCATTAGACTTTGGGGGCATGCATCTGATATTAAGCTAATCCTTCTGATGCAGAAAAAAGCAGTCCGTATCTTAAATAACTCATGTCCACTTGAGCACTGTAGACCTCTCTTTCTAAACTCAAAAATTATGACTGTCTACAGTTTATATGTATTCTATACTTTAGTTCATATAAAAGAAAATTCAAGTATGTACTCCACTAGGGCCGATGTTCACAGCCATAACACGAGAGCAAAGTCGAATATGGATTTACCACACTGTAGGCTAGACAAGACCTACAAAGTTGAAGGTCTGCCAATCAAGTTGTTCAATATGATCCCAAATTCTTTGAAGTCAGCCCACAGTGTGGTGTTCCGAAGGGTGCTGCGTGATTGGCTTACCTCCAATCCTCTATACTCAATAGAGGAGTATTATGAGCTTGATTTTACTAGCCTAAAATTATAAGGTTTAGTGTCTATGTGGTGTGGCTAGTGTCAGTTAAGGTGTAGTGTTTAGTGTAATATCTATGTATATGTTTTTTTATTTGATTGTATACTGTGCTCTGTAGTGTGTTATTATGTTCCTGCAAAAATGACGACATCCACCATATGTAAATATGATTAAGATGAATAAAGTTTATTATTATTAATACTTGGTCATCTGCAAACCTGACTGATTTTATCTATTCCCCAATGAATTTCATTCCTATCTTCAAGGTTCTTCCCATGCCTCTTACAATTTCCTCCACACAAACGTTGAAAAGTACAGACGATAATGGACACCCTTGTCTTACTTATCTTCCAAACACTCCATCCCGAATTCCATCCACCACTCCACCCAAACACCAATAATGTGGTTTTCAAAACCAAATCATTCCAAATTACTGACATTAGTTTTTTCTTCAACCCTGCCCAATATTGTGTTTATGATGAAGCCCCTCCTCCACAGAATGTCGATCATGTGATCCGTCTCTGTGCAAAAACCCATGAAAGAAGTAACTTCTACAGAATTAACTTTTTTGAGTCAAATAAATGTCGAAATATTGTCAAAAGGCGTGATAAAATGTTTTCGTTAAGTTAGTTAATATTTAAAAATACTTACTAACATGCAATAATATAAACAAAGTCAATAGCGGGATCTGCCAAATGGCCCAAAAATCCTAAAAACCGTGTTTCTAGACGATCAAGAAACACACTTCTGATTCTCTGTAGATGAGTTGGATACCGGAAAAATACGGTCGGTTACGAATCACAATAGAAAATTGCTGAAATGACATGCAGGGTATTTCTGAGACCTATTCCTAAGAATGCGCCTTAGTCAACTGAATTTAGTATGTGACACCAAACCCAAGAGTTTAATTTTTGGTCAGCCTCTTAATCCTTAGAGTCTACTTCCACGTCTATTGATACTGTGATCTTCCCCTTTTTCAAACTCTAAAACTGCTTTCTTTCTTCCGCGTACAGGTGTTGTTATGTAAACACCTTACATCAAATGCAGTCTCTCTTACGGGCAATCCCTGCACACCTCCGGAACTTTCAACTACACGTGCGCAGCGCCACCTTTTGTCTGTCGAAGGAACCATTCACTTGGTCGCTCGAGTCCAGCCGATGTGGAACGTGGAGGGAAACGGCAGAACTCCGAAAGGACCGGATTCGCTCCTTGGCGTAATGCGTAAGTGTTAATTCTCCTGTAAAATATGGCTCTACTAAAATCCATAGAATAAGAGCAATTAAGGGATATTTTTGTCATTAGATACAATATCAGCCATTTAAAAAAAGTGAGATAGAGTAGCTAAATGTTGGTCAAATTGGCTTTCATTTTGTTTTCTTTCCTTCATCTTCACAACAGGAGAGGAAGAGGCTCCGTGCTGCTGTACTGAGTTCATTAATCACCAGTCCAGGGAGAGGTTTTCTGCAGATTGCCGTTCGTTGGTGAGTGAAACCAAACACTGGAACTAACACACTATGGTAATTGATCGCACTTTACTCGTTTGTTCGGTCGTGACCAGTGGGCGTAGATATTTTTAAAACATGATTTATTAGTCCTTGAATATTATTATGTTGATCATGAAAGGATTAACAATTATCAATTTGAGGCAACTATAAGAATATCCTGTGTTTTCTCTATCTGGCTTTTCCGAGATTATACAAGGTTTACATATGTTTCAGCACTCGATTCATCGGTCACTATACCTTTAGCGGGAATATTTCTAGTGAAATCCCAGCAGGAGAAAATCATTTTATTTATCTTTTGGTATGTATCTTTTCTATAAGAGAACTTAACCGCAAAACACAATACGAAAGACGTAGCTTTGAAGCTATTCCCTGCATCATTTTCATGTACTTCATTTTCCTTATAATCTATATTCACATGGTTTTATATTCTCCATTGATTTGTTTTTGATGTCTCATCTGTGGCGCATTGATTTTGATTCATTAGTGTGATCCGTTTATGCGTTAAATGTAAGAGTATTGGTCTCTATAGTAAATTTCCATGAGTTATCCGAATGTTCTATGGAGTCATTTGATTCTAAAGTTGCCACTGCAGCTGTTTTGACTCCGTAGCGAAAGGGCAATGGATATGGACAATGAGGAAGAAGCACGTTCAATATGAGAGGGCATTGGGTAGAAGGGGAAATCTAGAGCGCATGGCATGAGTTGAGGGATGATACTTGTCAAAAACCGAGAAAGTATTGGGCAATGAAAGCACGATAACGGTGTCAATAGGTTGTGTTTGAGTGGAAGAAAGAAATCGTGTCTATGGGCACGTGTTCAGGAGAATGGTGGTGGGGATGGTGTTTTCTTCGCTGTGGTCTTTCCCAGGATGGGAAACATAGCAGTGAGACAAGTTAAATGGTGTAAGCATGCCCAAAATGGAAAGCGAAAGAGGACGTTTAAACAGAGACGGAAATGAACAATTCAGTGCGTAGCGCAGCTTTTGGTCTCACCGGAAGATGACTTCCAATAGATAGTTCCATTTCGTTTCTCCACTAGTGTCTTAACAAATGGCATATATTTAACGTTATAAACTCTTCCTTCCTCTTTGATATAATCCAATTTAAAGTTCTCAGCTTAAGGAAAAAATTCGAAAAAACTGTTATTCTATTAGCACACTTGGTCTTAAAATCAACTTTTAAAATCAACTTTGAGATTAACTTTTTATTTTTAGCGGCATCTAATGACATCTGTACTTTTATAAATAAAAGTGAAGACTTTATGGACGTGTTTCAGTGAGAATTCAAGAGCGTCATCAAATACCCTGGGTTTTAAACGTTTGCTTGCGGCCACATCTTTTAAATTAAAGGGTTTTTATTGACTATTTATTAAAATGCTGTGCTTTGTGGCAGCCGATGGAAAAACTGACCGTTTATATATTGTGTTGAAAGCTTCTCAATTCTAAGGAAATGGTTTATCCACTTCCCCTAAGTTAGTGTTTACCGCTACTGCAAGGGAATGCGTGCACAAACTATTGTCAAATGTAGTAATTTGCATTTGCAGTCTTCTAGTGTATTATTAAATTTTTCGAATTAATGAACTTGTTTTTGTCAATATCTTTCTCATAGTTAAAATGAAAAAAAAGTTACTTGGTAATTCCTTACGAACTTTATGAAAGTACTAGTCAAAACTACTAAAATATTAGGACCCCATAATTAAACTAGTATTTCAATGAAAATTGTGCGCAATTACCAAGTCACTTCTTTCATGTTAAATGTGTTGTGTAAATCCAATGAAGTTACGCCGGAGACAACAAGTTATTATATCTTTCACATTTTCTACTCGGCGCTGAAGAATTGTTTCCGCTTTCCGGTTTATATGTTAACAGTAGAGTTTTATCTCAGTAGGTACATTTAAAAAATCAGAAATTCATATATTTTGGCACAGAAGTAATTGTGATCTATTGTACGTGTCTCATTTTTGTTTTAGATATTGTGATTCATCATTTAATTTCTTAAAGTTACCTGTAACGTATTGCAAAAAATGAAAAAGGACCGACTATTGAAATTCTCTGCTAAAATGTCGATCTTATTAGACATTTCTTCTTCTCTGGTGGGAATAAGTTCGAAGTTGATTGATAATGAACCATATTATAGAGTAATTTGGTAATGAACCCAGAGGAAGTATGGTATTTAGCAGAGGAGAAGAAATGGACATTTTTAATACGATGGCGACGCAGAGAATCCCATAAATCTTATTTCCTCATTCGCCAATTACCATAAGAAGTTAAAACAGTCAATACTATACCAGTATAGTCAGGTTTTATAAAATGCAATCTTCCAAAAATAGTGAGCATTCGCATCGTTCCTTAAAACTATAGCACAGTCCCGTGGAAATGCGTAAAACTTCGCGCCGTATAAAGATTCTTTCTTGCACCAATTTATTCTTTGTTTCTCATCATTATTTTCACCCCCTCACACAACGTACATTAACCATTATTTCCTCTTTCTTCCTCCCTGACCAAATTTGCTAATTTGCTTTTCCATCTTAATTAATATGCCCAGCAGTTTCCTCACATTTCCTCATGTGTCCAACTATCACCTCCTTATTACATATATTCCTTATCCACATCCGAATCTCAAAACCATAATACATATACTCATCCTCTTTCCGCCAAGACCAGGAAGTCTTGAATAACTGCGCTCCGTTAAATATTTTTGCTTATTCTGTTTTTCATTTAATTATCCGAAATTTGTAATTATTTTCCCCTTTGTTTATAAAGTTTCTATCCACATAGAATTTTCTTCTTCGTTTCTTAAACACTGGAATTTTTTTACTCACAATATTTCTTAAATGCATACAGATTTTCAGTAATTTTATGAAAACCACATCATCTATGTTTTGTTTAAACATATTTCCATCCCAAACCTATCGCACTGGCTTTCACATGAGTTCTTCAACTATTGCTATCATTGGTTTACTGGCAAACTGAAGCTTGATCATCGGAAAGCCTAAATTATTTTATGAAATCCCGTCTAATTTTCATTACTTCCCCAATTTATTCCCATGCCTCTTTCACCTTTTCCTACACGTATACGTTGAAGGGCGCAGGTAGTAATGGACACCTCTACCTTGCCCCTCTTCGTAACACTACCTATCCCGACTATCTATCCGCCACTCTCACCTGAATATTCTGGGGTTGCATATGTATCCTATTTCTTTAATCTACTCCTACTAGTAATAAAGCCATATAGCCCACCTAATTCACTCTATCAAATACTTCCGTTGAGTCTACGAAACGGCAACCTGACTATATTCCTTGTTCCTCTCTTTTGATGACCTCATTGCTGCTGTGGAATTACGCGTGCGTCTTCCCTTCCAGAGCACAAGTAGATCATGCCATAAATACTGATCTACCCCGCTCTTCATTCTCTAATTGAGGATCCTGATAACCACTTCAGCTGCGTGCGAAATCAAACTCATCGTTCTGCAGTCCACATAATCGCTGTATTTCTCTTTTTGGGATAGAAACTAACATTGACAAATCTTCCCGCGAAATTCCTCCCTCATTAATCGTACAAATCAACCCGTAAAAACCAATCCAACCATTTCCTATATATTTAAGCATTTCCGCGGGATTTTCGTCTAAAACTAAGGACTTACTTGGTTTCAATTGCCTTAATCCTCTTACTAACTCACCATCGAGTAGTCCTGGACCTAAGTTATCCTCATCCATGTCAAATTCTCTTTCTATCTGGCATATTGTTTTTATCACACAGTTATTCTATATACGTGAACAAGGTCTGTACAAAAAAACGATGTGATTTGTCTTTCTACGCGCAAGCTGCATGACGAATTACAATCAGTAATGTGTCGCCTTACAGCAGCGTCTGTGAGAAGTAAAACACTGCCTTGCTCGTGGCCCTATCTTAACTTGTCTCCGCGCATCAGCGAT
Source organism: Hetaerina titia (assembly GCA_037158775.1). NCBI lineage: Eukaryota > Metazoa > Arthropoda > Insecta > Odonata > Calopterygidae > Hetaerina > Hetaerina titia. The sequence continues at coordinate 20,518,218 of CM073769.1, forward strand.
TCTTGTCTGAGCTTGCACGCGCTTGCTGTATAAACTCTTGTGTTGGTGAGAAATGATGAGTTAGAGAAGCAGCGCCTGTGCATTAAATATTATTTTGACTTTATAAAAAGTCGCCTCTCTACTCTATGTGTCGGGCACAGTGTTATTGTTGGTACAACCGCTTCCAGTCTGTACAAACCTCGACCGATGAGGAACCGAGAAATGGACGACCATCGACGTCAACAAAAGATTCCCACGGCAAAAGTATGAACTATTTAGTGTGTGCAAACCGTAGGTTAACTATCAGGGAGATGATCAATGAAGTTGACATTAGTGTTGGTTCGTGTTTCACCGTTTTGAAAAATGTTTTAGGCATGCAGCGTCCAAATTGTGCTGGAAGTGTTAACGGATGAACAGAGGAAAAAACCTCTTGATATCAGTCAGGAACTGCTCGACCGTTCAAAAGGCACCTTAAGGTGGTTGAAATACTTGAAAGGAGAACCCAATTCTTCTCGACGAGGAACGTGCTTCAACGTAACTTACACCTCTGTTTCGGTCACCTCCTGCTGTGTAAGCCGATGGAATTTGTATCTAAAATCATCTCGGATTTCCTTTTTTCTCTGGAGATGAAATACAAGGAGAGACTTCAATGCGTCGAGCGGGACAGGGCAAATAAATACTGAAGGACTGATGCAAGAAAAGATACTGCGGAAAAAACATGAATGGTATTAAAGTTTTCGTTGAAGACTTTCTCGGATGATCAATGAAATTCAAGCATTCAAGAAAGAGGCGTTTAAGAAAACAAAGGCAAACACTTATTGATATGCATAAAAAACATGGCCTGGCAATTTTTTGAACTGATGGACCACTACAAGAGCTCTGCAAGTCTATTCAACTTATACAAGGCTATCCGAATCACAGCTAACTAAAATTGAACGTATATTACAAAAAGAACAAAGATTATTATATTTTTACTAGAGAGATTGTGCCTCAGTGACGCAAGAAATTTAACTTTGTACAAAGACCAGAAAGTTGAAAAAATATTATTAATAAAATGATAAATGTACATCTCTTTTAACTTGAAAAATAATTGCAATTCGGGTTGGGACAAAACTGTACAATCTATAGGAAAAGACACGGAGGCAATCCACCAATATTAGCCGGCCTGGACAATCTGTTGATCTGATAGAAAGGAATTTTAAGGGTTGAACCAAATGTCGTGTGTTTCAATCTCAACTCTGGAACGTTTTCTCCATTTTAACACATTCTCCCTCTCGGGGTTTCTTATTTGGCTTGAAGTGATCCTGGCCGCTCAGACAGAATCAAATCAATCGATTTCCTAAGAGTCTACCATGTTTGCCAGTGCTTTGCCAACTTGATTACTTCCACCTGACAATATAACGTGTGTGTCGGTGGGCGTGAATCCGTGGTATTTAGTGGGCTTTAAAGGAACCTCGCGCACCTTCAGGAGTTACAATGCGGGGATAAAGAATTTAGGAACGAGACCTTAAAACAAATGTTCTAATCCTTACTGAATTAACCCTTGTTCCTTCGCTCACCTCAAACTGCATCTTTCTCCTTTATTTGCGAATCTCATCACCATAAACAACATCCTTATCCCTTCCTGGAGCTCCTTGCGACGAGACGATGGTGGTGGTGGGGGTGTCTACGGGAGGTGTCCGAGAGTTGCGTGGCTGTGGAATAGCGAAGGAGGGTTCGGGTGGGAAGTAGCGACGGGTTGGGCAATAGAGAGGGGGAGACGGACGGGAGAAGAAGGGGAAGGAAAGGTAGGAAGAGGGAAAGTTGCGAACGGAGAGGAAGGGTACAAGGAGAGAGGCGAATATATAGAAGGAGGAAAGAGGGATAGAGCGGAAGGAAGGGGGAAGAAAGAGGGAGACGGAGAGTAGAGGCAAGGTCGATTGTAATAAATCACTCAATTTACCTCTTGCTGTCCCCCTCGATGGAATTTGACGAGAGACTGACGGTGTACAGGAGTGAATATGGGTTTGTGCCAGCATTACGCGCCTTTGATGCTCATGCGGGCCGTGACGTTTACGCCGTGGAAGGCGGGGTCCGCGATGCGAACGGACTAAGGGATGGGCTTAGGCCGCTCGGTGCCCGAGTTCCACCGATTGTGAGAGTGGATTTATTGATCACGGGCTGTGCTCACGATTTCATAAAAAATGGAGCGATGAGTATAAGGGAGTGCTGGAGGACCACCGAAGCCTATTTGCTCGTAGAACTACTATATTCTGTATGCATAAAACAGACTCAATGCGTGGCTCGTAATTGCTGGATTAAATTAGATTTATTCGTCGGCCGGTATAGTTAGGAATGGAATACACATTAGACATGTTATCGTAAAGGTCACAGCTTCGAGTCCCACCTCTATCATAGGCGTGGTACGGACCATGGGGCTCCTAATTAAAAGCCCAAAGTGCGTTATCGGGATGGCCCGGAAAGAAAGGTCCCCAGACACACCCGGAGAAAAAATAAAGCACACACGTGTGAGTTTTCGTAGGTTTTCCAAATTTTTTACATTATCCTAAGGAAAATTGACGCAGTGCTGGCGTAAGAATCATCTTAGAAAGATTTCACTGATATTCTGCGAACACGTTGCTGCACATCTGCTTTTTATTTGGAAATAGAACATTATTTTTTACCCGCAATAATCACTTTCATATTACCATATTTGCTCATTACAGAATTGGGTAGACAGTTGACAAATATGGCTGTACGGAATTTCAATGTATCAAGTTCAGTAGTCGTTGCTTATTTCATGGCGAAATCCGGTAAATGGCGCCCAGTCGTACGAGTCTAATCGGAGGTGACGTTTGCCCATTGCGGGCTGTCGACGCGTCGTCACACTTGCGGTAGTTTCGATTTGAGTCGAACGGCGAGGCTCACACTCGAGCATCGCACCGGGCCCAGAGTGGGCGAATGTAGCCCAGGGCCATTCCGACCCCCACATCCCTCGCGTGCGTGAGAAAACCCGGGCGGTCCTTCGCCGCGGGGAAGTGATAAGAAAAAGGGAGTGAGGGTTCCCGGATGGGTCGTCGGGGGATGAAAGGGAAACGTCGTGGCTGGGCGCAGTGGAGGGGCGGAACCATAAGTCACTCCCTCCCTCGACCCCTACCCCACTCCTGCAGTGGAATTTCGGCGCGACCCCACATTTGTGTTTTTACGCGCGCGGCGGGGGGCCGTAATGGGCGCCTCATTACCCCACCGCGAGGCCTTGCGGAGGGTGTTGAGGGCGAGGACTGAATTTGCCCCGGTACCGCTATTTATTACGTCCCATCGCGTGCTGTTTTTTTAATTCATTAGATTTCAATTCTTTCGTTCCGGTGTGCCCGCGAGCTCCGCATTCCTTCTTCGGAAGGGTTCCTTCCCTATTCTCAGCCTTTCGCCTCCCCTGTTGTCCTCCCATCGAAGACGAGAGGGTTGAAAACGTGTGAGGGGGAGGGGAGAACGAAAGGAGGTGGAGGGTGGCAGGCTACTTTATTCAAAAAGGGGAGCCTCAAGCTTTCAAAAGTCTATTTAGCCTAGTAAGCGTGAAACTTCGGTCGTTAATCCAAACGGCTCCAAAAAGTCACGTTGGCTCACTTTGTTTTTTCCCCCTCTAAAAGTATATAATCTTTTCTCTTCGATCCCCTTGATTGTGGATCACCCGTAAATTTAATAAGAATCTTTGATGAAAACTACCGCAATTGCTCCCAGCCATGACCTATGTTTTGAAGGCGATAACTATGATTAAATGGTAACTAATGATAAAAATGTAGTATATATTCAAACAGTCTCATCCTGTTTTGAACACAATTTGTATTCCTCCAATCTCTTGTAAATCTTCTCTTATTCAACTAATATTTTTCCTGGCCTATTAAAGTTTGTTAACACAGATCTATTCTTCTTGAACCCTGACAGGCTTTTCATGGCCCTGTATGACACACCAATTACATCCTTCCTCGTATTTCTTACCGTTTTCTCAAGGTGCGTCTTCTACCGAGCTTCATTTGCCTCTTTGTTTCGCGCCTCAGTTGATACTTGAAATTTTTACACTTCATTCATTTCTTCTCTCATCCATTTTTCCAATCGTCTGGTCTGTAATACACGGTTTCCTTGTATTTTTCCTATTTACTTTTTCTATAGTTTGATTTGTGGGTTTCGATATTACTTCTTTGATATGTTCTCATTCTTGAGTACGTCTCCTTCCCTCATTTATCATTTTATCTACAACCTGATGAGACTACTTTTTTGTCGTTCCAGTTAATGGTTCCATATTCAATTTCCTAAACTATCTTTTCAGTTTTAATTCGGACGCTACAATTCATAGTTCCGGAATATTGATCCGAGTCTACTTTTGCTCCCGAAAAACTGTGCGAATGGATAACGTTGATCCAAAATCTGTTCTTAAACATAACATTGATGGTGCTCTAACTCGTTCCTTCCTGAAGCCCACGGTATTTTTCATTAGAACCTACGTATTTTGTGGTGTCTAGAACAAGTGTTGTTGATGGTAAACTTCTGTGTACTCCAGAACTCTATAACTTTCTCTACCTCACTACCATTTCTTCCTTCATCTTCCGTCGCGTTTCAATCCCCCATCATTATCAGATATTTCCCTCCAAGAACGCCCGGATCTGTCTTCTCACTAATCGTATTACCTATCTGTATCTTCCTTTCTACGGTTGCTTGGTGACATTCGTATAGATATGCACATTGATAATCAATCAGTCGCTTTTTCCATGTTAACTATGCTGCTTCCTCCTTTTTTATTCAATGTAATTGCCACCTCCTCTTTGCTTCATTCCACTTGTAATACTCTGTATTTTGTTTTTTTTTTGGCATTTATAGTACCCTGCAAGCAACCGCCTGGGTGTGTGGCAGAGGTTGGATACACACCAGACCAAATTTCACCCGAATATTTTCTGAGTCTGACAATGTTATCCTGATCCCTCATCGTATGTGTAAAAAATGAGATCATAAATCTGTTAATCCCTCTGATTTTATTGGCATGATCTCGCCTACCGTAGTACGATGGGGTAATAATACATTTTCAGTATCATTGCTAAAGAGACTTCCTTCCAATTTGTACAAGAGTATAAAATTTGGTAATTTAACCTTCACTCTGTGAGTGATTCTCAGCCTAGCTCTTCTTAATATTATGAATACCTTTAGTATTATATTTTGTTATTAATAGTTTTTTATTTAACCTTTTCAATTAGCTCTAATTTTATTTAGCCTTCTTGTGAACTTTCAATACTAATTTAGTTACGGTAATCGTAATTTTAGGCCACCTTGGTCAGACAGATGGACAGATTTTTTTCTTACCGTTAATCCTAATAATTTCTTTATTCCTAAATACCCGTTTATACCATCTTCAACAGCTGGAATTTTCATAGCTCATGGTACACTAACACTTTATCCACCCTGAGTCTTCCATTTAAACTCTTCAATTGGATTTTTAACCTCACCCTCAACCCTCTGCGGCCTTCTGGTCGAAAATGCATTTTGTGTTGGTGACTCAGCAATCATGAAACATTTCATTGATGCTGTATATTAATTGAAGGTTAACTTACATAATTGATTTTTCTATTTTCGTAGAGATGAGTTATACGAGCATGTTATAAATTCCTTTCAAGTTACATTTGGAGCTCCCATTAGCCGATTACATTTGGAACCCATCATTAACAATAAAATAAAACTAATATTTTTAATAACGCTTAGGACAAATGAACATTATTTCCCTTGCCGCATTTAATCTGTTTATATCGCAGCAGTATTACCAGATAAAATTGCCCTTATGGTTATTAAAATGTCTGGTAACTGCTGCTTTTAACAATCTAAAAACGTTGAGTTGATTTTCATAAGATTTAAGACCTTTTCCTTTTCCAGATTACTTGTTAAATCCAAGAGGTGATTAATTCATTGGATGATGGTGGGTTGCTGCTTGTCACTCACTCCATGTGAACCTGATAAAAAAATTCCTTGCTCCAATGCTGTGGTGGCTTTTACACTTTGATGGTGAGTGGAAACTTCATTTATAAGGAGGAAAGTTTACTCCAAGAGGCCACAATTGAACTTTAATTGTGGGAATACAAAAAACTCTAATTGTGGCTGCCTGGTGTCATTCCAAATTTAAACTATTTAAACTGTTGCATTAAAAGTTGAAATTTAACCCTACTTCACCAACTTGATCTCATCATCTCCTTCTCTCATTATTAATGCATCAAGGATGTCACTACAACATGCAATACGCTGCCACGTTTACTTAAAATATCTGGAGTCATCGTAGATAGGGATATAGCCAGTTGTTACGAAGATTTTCAATAGGGTAAGCATACTGTTGCTGCTATGCCATTTCCATTAGGTCCTAGTATTCAATACCACAAATAAATTAATAATTAGATTGTTATAAGTTATCTGCATGCATATCAAGTTGGTTAGGGTGAATTCAAAGAAGGCGGATTTGGAAAAGGTTTTTAAAAAGTAAATAGGAGCATGGTTTTCAAAAAAGTAAATCAGATGATAATTCCAAAGACATATGTTAATATTAGGAGGGTGTTTATAAAATTTCAATGAAGGATAACTGGAAAAGATCTTCATGAAGTTATAATATACATAGATAATCTCAAAGAAGTTTCAGTGAAGATAAGTCTAAGAAGATGAATGTGAAAGTATTTGGAAGAAGGCGTGTATAAAAGAAATTTGAAGAAGATATTTGTATAAGGATTTCGATTAGCCAGTACCTTCTTTTTGTCCACAACAACTGGCATAGTCTTCCCATTTAGTAATAATTGAAACATCTCCCGCCAAATAGAAATAAAAACAACCCTCGCAAATAATCCCATCCAGAAAACTTGGCCTCCCTTCTCCAATCCTTTTTCCTTTTCCTGCCCCCTCCCTCATCTAAATGGAAGAGGGGACCTGAAGGTCTCAATTTCGCCCAGAATAAAGACGTTTATCTATCTATCTATCTATCATCTCTGTTTCCTTCAATGAGCTTTATAGTAGGTGAATTTGACAACCCCTACCCAAGAAACGATTATTAGGAATGAGCACTCCATGATTTATGAAATACAATTTGTCAAATTTCTTCAAGTTTGCTCTTTTTCCAGGAAATCATTTTGTAAATGGCCTGTATACATTTGCTGCATGCAATTGTTCTGTATATGTTCCTTCCTTATATATTTTGTTCCATCTCAATGTACATTCCTTTTCACCAATTTTTACTTCCACAATTAATTTTCCAAATGTTTTTTTCACATTCTGAATGTCCTTCAGGTTAGAGAGTGAGCTTTCTCAGTGTTTCTCTTATCACACAATTTTCTCTGTTTACCAAGGTCTGTATTCTATTATAATCGTCTCTTTCCTTTGATAATTTTCAATTTTCTACATTATTTCTAGAGATCTACCTTGAATCCTTCATCAGATATTTATTTGTGTTACTTAATACCATCTTGTTGTCTGTATTTGGCCTCATATATCTGGATGTTTTTGGGTCCCTATTTTTGTTCATTTTACCTTTACTGTTTCATTTCTTAGCCAATTATGTAAGTATTCTCCATCAAGGCAAGGTCAAGACATCATCTCTAGTGACAGTTTGCTTTCTGGCAGAGAGACTTCAACCTGCATCAATGGTAGGTGTCTTCTCAAGAAGTCAGTGCTGGGAAGGTGTTGAGAATATCATTCATGTGACCAAGTACTCAAAAACTTCTTTTAATTTCCTTAATGAAATTTTGCTCAATATAGAATGTTAATTATTATTCCAGTTTGTCGTTAATTTCTCACCATGCTGCATATGCAATGAAGTGCTCCATTCACTTTCTCAATAATTTTTCTTTGAAATTCAATGCTGGATCACATCTTTAAGGATAAATTTATGAATGCGTACTACCATCTCTAAATTTAGATATCACTGCACATTAAACTATCAGACAACTTACCCAGCAAGAATCAAAGTGAAAGTGGGCATGTAAAATATTTTAATTCAAATAAAAAGGCATAGTAGAGTGTTTTTCTTCTACCTTTCAGATATGATTTGCCCATTTTCAGTTCACCTGATGATGATTGTAGTGAGTCTTGTAGTGTTTCATGGATGTTTATTTCCTGCCCGGTGCCACTTCCCCATCCAAAAACATTGGTTCTCTTTAGGCCATGTGCTAAACCTCTGGTTACCAGTAAGTTTAACCCTATGCCTCCCTTAAGGTGGGAACAGAGTACAAGAATGATGTAAACCATGATATTATCAAAATATTGAAAATAATGATGATACCAATAAAAACTATATTAACAAACAAAAAACTTCTTTAAAAACATTTAATATAGATTATTTTATAGTTGCCATATTTTTATCATTTAGATTATTTTATCATTTGGAGAGTAATAATAGTTACAGTGATACGATACCTACCCTTTTTGCCACTTATGATGAGTAACTTTCTGAAGAGTGACCTGCAGCGAAAGGAAGGGGACCTCTATGAATTCACATATGAAGGGGAATTCTGTGAAGAGATTTTTGAAGACTATTTCTATGAAGGCATATATGAAGAGGACCTATATGAAGGCATATATGAAGAGGATGAGGGTCGGGGTGGTCTAGCGGGTAGAGCGTTGGACTGCTGACCGGAGGGTCCCGGGTTCGAATCCCGGGCAAGGCACTTTGGGCACCTGCAGGTCCACCCAAGCTAGTTGATTTTTCGGGTACCAGATCTTCCTGGGAAACCATAACCGGCACAGGGAAAGGAACTGGCCTCCCTACCCTGATGTGTGAATATTCACACGCCGTATAGGGCTTGGTACATGGGTGAGCTCTACCATCACCTACTAAACCGACCTTCGGGTTGATTACTGTGTTTATGGTTTTATATGAAGATGACCTATTTGAAGGCATATATGAAGAGGACCTATTTGAAGGCATATATGAAGAGGACCTATATGAAGGCATATATGAAGAGGACCTATATGAAGGCATATATGAATAGGACCTATATGAAGGCATATATGAAGAGGACCTATTTGAAGGCATATATGAAGAGGACCTATTTGAAGGCATATATGAAGAGGACCTATTTGAAGGCATATATGAAGAGGACCTATTTGAAGGCATATATGAAGAGGACCTATTTGAAGGCATATATGAAGAGGACCTATTTGAAGGCATATATGAAGAGGACCTATTTGAAGGCATATATGAAGAGGACCTATATGAAGGCATTGAAGAAGACCACTATGAAGGCATATATGAAGAGGACCTATATGAAGGCATATATGAAGAGGACCGATATGAAGGCACATACATAGGGGTATATTTTTATCGAGGTTAATCATTTAATGTTCCTCTCATGGCCATGCCAAGGAAATTTTTAGCATTTGAGTAGAGATGTCATTATCCCAAAGTTTTATGCCATTTAAAGTGAGATTATAGAAAACATTTTTGTAAAATTAAAGTCATAGGTATTGCATATCTATTTTGGAGAAAAAATTGGTAATATTCTTTCAAATTTCTTCAACTGTCACATTCAAAATCCTTTGCCAATAGTCAACCATATTCTAAATACTAAAGCCAATTTTTAGTATTGTATTGAAAATTCTTGGAAAAAGTAAAAAGTTTTCTTTTAAATAATAATTGAGCTCACTTTATCTCTAATGTTATTCCTTGCTGCCTGAAAAGGGTTTATGAATATCATAATTTAATTACGTATGCTCTCCAATTTTATATTTGCTTTCATAAAATGTTCGGAGAGTTTTCTCTTCCGGGGAGGTGTGGTTTCAATTTCATTTAATGCAAAAACAGTTATGGTTAAAATGTTAATAATTATATTTTACGTATAACATGCATGCCAGGCTAATGCATAAATGATACTTTGTTGAAAGTTGTATTCTTATGACGTACAAATCCAATGGTGTTCAATGAAACGTACTCAATTCACTTTGTATTATCTGTTGACTAAAACTATTTCCTTCTCTCTTGTAGAATCTAATTTAATAATGTTGAGAACTATCTCCATTTTTGCTATAACCTGTGAATTGTATTAATTTATGGTGGAATCCCAACAAATACTTCCTTGAATATATCTCTTCAGCTCTAAGGTTATCATATATGCTATATCATGTGTGCCTTGCAATATAATGTGGGAATTGATTTATTCTGTTGTATATAGTACCTTATATTATACATCTGTGTAAAAATAATAAAGTCAATTTGTTCTTTCAATCAATCAATGAAACTTACAGACATTGAAAGAATTGTTTTAATGGAAAACTATATATGGTATTTCCAGTTGCAGTTCAAAGACCTGCAGGATACCACCAAGGAATAACTGCTACTACATAATCTAAATAACTACAATTGAGGCAGAGCTGATGTGACTAGATTCACCATAATACAATAATTTCTTATTCCTAATTATCCTGATTGTTTTATTAAAATTTCATTTGTGATGACTATGATGCTGGCTATTTTTTTTGGTTTGCATGTGTCCATTGTTACCACTTTGACATTTCCCTGAAATTTTTATTTTGAATATTTAACATCATTTTGTTCATTATATTGACTTTTCTGCCTAATTGAATGATGAATAACTATACACTTGTTAGGATAATTTTGAGGACCACACCATTTATTTGTCTAATTATGTGGATGGTTATCTGGATGGATTCTTCCATCCCTTTATTTAAGTATGAAATTCATTTTCCTGATTGATTTGGTAAATACTTATTCAATATAGATGAAGAATGCACTTAAGAGCATTAAAATACTGTAGTGTCCCTCACATATCTTTAATTTTGAAATTGGCAGACAGTTGTTTCCTCATTTTTATGTAGGTATTAAGATATTGGGATTTGAATATATTTTGTTATGCAGTTAACTTTAATCAATCCTGAAATTACTCAGACTCTTATATTTACTGTTGCAAACATTGCAATTGATTTGCAATGTCTGTAAATGATATTGGTGACTCCTGATTTTGAAGGTTAAAAATAAGTTTTTCATTTTCATTTAATTCAACGCTCTTCACTCTCAAAAAAGCGACTTCTACTTTGAAGGGTGTGATTCTGGGAAATTCACAAAAAGAAATCAATAAAATTATCATGGTCCTCCTTTAGTATGGTACATATACTATATGCATTTGTTAGAGAAATTTTTATTAAAAGTTAAAAGGTTTTGCAATATTTCAAGCACAAACTAGCTCTACAAAGTCAAAGCCATTGCATATGACTGAGCTAATTTTATTGATCATATTTTCCCACTGTTCTTGGAAAATTTTTATTTCAGATGAAATCATTGCAATTGCTTTCTTCATTGATATTTATTCTTTAGAAATTGTTATGGCATATGCTGTAAAATAATTTCTTTAACTTGAGGTGCTTTTTGTATTTGGTGCAAAAGCTGTTTTGAATGAGATAAGGTTAGAAATAAATGATTACTGGCAGGCATACATGTATGCCAAACTCAAAGTTTCTTTAATGGATGTTTTAATTCTTTCACTCTAAAGCCATAGGTATTAGGTGAAATTGTTGTTACATCTATCATAATACCAGTTGAGCATAACTACTTACCTGCTGTAAAACCTGTTTCTTTTTATCCTGGTGTCAAGTCTGGTATGTACATATATTATAAATAAATATAGTATAGGAGAGTATAAATATAGTATAAATATTAAAAAAGCTGTTTTAAATTAGATAAGGTAAGAAATAAATGATTACTGGCAGGCATACATCATAATTCCCAATTATTATGTTTTGCAGGTGCCACTTGTTCTAATGAGCTGACATTTTCAAGTATTTGGTCTTCTCTTCACTAGCATTCAGCCCCACTTCTTTAACAATGTTTTCCAAAATATTAAACATTCCTTTGAGGTCATTCACATTTCGTGCAATTAGTGCTATATCATCTGCATATGCAAATCCCTGTTGGGATTTATGCACTATGGTCCCTCTTAGTTTTAATTCTTTCATTGCATTATGTAGGGCCAGGTTGAATAATGTGGCTGAGATAGCATCTCCTTGACTTACCCCCGAGGTCATCTTAAATGCTCTACTTGCAATACCCCTAATAAAGGCTTTACATTGTGATTCATGCAATGTCAATTGAACCAGTCTAATCAGTTTCCTTGGAATATCATAACCTCTCAAAACACACATCATCTCTTTCCTGTTCACGCTGTTGAAGGCTTGTTGGAAGTCAATGAAGAGTATATGCAAGTAAACATATTCGTAGCATTTCTCCATTGTTTGTCTTACCAAGAATATCTGGTCAATGGTACTTCTACCAGCTCTAAAGCCACCCTGATATTCTTCCAGTGTGTCCTCAGCGTAGGTGCTTATGCATTTTAGAAGAAAACTGGCAAAAATTTTATATGCTACATTCAGTAATGTAATGCCCGTATAGTTTTTGCAATCATATGTGTCACCTTTTTTATACACTGGACAAATAAAACCTGTCTTCCAGTCTTCTGGGAACTCTTCCAACTTCCAAATATTACGAATTAGCTGATGTAGTGCTTTATTTAAATTTTGAACTCCATTTTTAATCAATTCAGATGTTATACCATCGTCTCCTGGTGCTGCATCATTCCTCTGTCTTCCAATAATTTCAGTTACCTCTTCTATTGTTGGAATGCACTTCCTGATCTTCTGTGTGACTTTTTTCATGCTCTTCAACCCATGTAGTTAATTCCTTATGGTACAGGTCATTAAAATATTCAGCCCATCTTTCTAGTATCTCATTTTCCTTCCCAATGACTTGACCATTTTTATTTCTGTAGGAGTGCACTTTTGGTTGCTAACCTTTAGTCATGTATTTTACTGTTTGGTAGAACTTTTTAATTTCGTTAGCATTATTGAGCTCTTCTACAGCTTTCAACTGATTTTTTAAGTACTTCTTTTTCTTTCTTTTCAGTAATTTATCACTTACTTTCCTCCTCTGCCTATACTTCTCTCTAGTTAATCTAGTCTCCCTTTGTAACATATTGTATCTATTCTTATTCTTTTCCTCTATTGCAAGTTTACACTCATCATCAAACCAATCTGAATTCCTTTTTATTTTTGCTTTACCTATTATGTCCTTTGCAGTTGATAAAACAGATTGTTTAATTCTTGTCCATTGATCTTCCACAGAATATTGCTCTGTCAGTTCTTCCCCAGTCCTAGTTAACTTTCTACTTATTTCATCTTTGTACCTCAAAGCTTGCACAGGATCTACTAAAATTTTACTATTCCATTTAACCCCTCTTGACCTGTTGATCTTATCCAAGAGGGCCAGTCGTTCTCTAAAATTTACTTTCGCTAGATAGTGATCAGAGTCACAATTTGGTCCTCGTGCAGACCTTATGTCTAATATAGAAAATGAGTGTCTCCTGGATACCAGCACATGATCTATTTGATTCACAATTCCTGTCCCAGGCATTTTCCAGGTACCTTTATGAATATTTTTGTTCAAAGCATGTGCTCTTTATGATCATGTTGAGCAACAGAGCAAGCTGGCAGAGAAACCTTCCATTTTCACTTGTCACATCATACAGTGAGTACTTTCCTGCTACAGAATTTAAGAAGTCTTCCTTGCCAATTTTTGCATTAAAATCTCCAGGAATGATACCTGTTTGATATTTTGGTATTTTTTGGCATTCTCTTTCTAGTTTACCATAAAATTCCTGTTTTTCTTCTTCTGTTTTATCTTCAATAGGGGAAAGGGCTGATATAAGGCTGATGTTGCGGAATTTTCATTTCAAGGTGATTTTACATAGTCTGTCCCCTAATGGCTCAAAATTCATCAAACTGTTACTGTTCCTTGTACTTGTATTAATCACGAAAGCAGTTCCAAATAATCCAGTTCTTTGGCTGGGTCCACTGTATAGTACTGTAAAATTCTTTTTATCAATTCTACCATTTCTTACCCATCTCACTTCCAGTAGGGCTCTAATATCTAAACCATATTTCAGCATTTGATTGGCAACTTCAATCATTCTATCCGGTTTCAACAATGTTCTAACATTCCATGTACTCGTTGTCCTTGTCAGTTTACCAGGTCGATATCTTAAAAATCCATCCTTCTATCTGAGGCACCTTTAGAGGTTTCATAGCAAGCAAATTTTTTAAAGGGGAGGGTTGCGAGCCATATGCCCAACCCCCAACTTGGGGGGCCAGGATTTATATTCATGGTTTACTCCCTTAGAAAGGATTGTTTCTCTACAAAGAGATAAAGAGCCCTCTCTACCCTATCGTGTGAGGCACACTTAGTCTGGCAGTTCAGTGAAGACCTGTCCGGCAAGGGAGGCCCTACCAGTAGCTATGCTACCGCCGGCATAGCTCTTGACATCCTTACTGCACACAATCCTCCCCGCCCGACACTGAAGGTGCCTTCGAAAAGGCGGTGCCTCAGAGGAAGGATGATTTTGCTGGTATTAAGTATAAAAGTATTCACAGAAATATTGCTGTATGTGTAACTGTGCTACTCTGCCCTCTTGGGGCTATATACCATATTTCGGCGAGTAATCATTTGCCAAGTCTCTAAGTCATGTGGTTGATTCTGGACATATAAGATGAAAAATAATTTAGTAGCTACCATTCGCTGGTTCACTATTTACCCACGAATTAAGGCTTCATGTTAGATTGCTCAGGGGCTCTCTGAAAAAAATTCACACAAACCAAAATGAGGTAGGTCATCCTTTTACATGGAAGATATTATCTTTTGCCAGAAGAAGTAATGGTGTTAACTCTATGGTCACTGAGTGATGCAATGTATGTGGAGGGGATGGGAGACGATATATAATAAAGAGCATCTAGGAATGGCTGAGAGAAGAGACCAGACTTTTCTGAGAAATCAGTGTGAGGAAAATATTCCTTGGAGACTGCCCAGATGTATGATTATGCTGTGATATATGCTGTGATGTATTATGTTGTTGATGATGACTGCTCATGTCCTTCACAATGATTTTTTTCTAGGTTTTTGCATTTTCCCATCCCTCCCTTATTGTGGAAATCCAGAAGATTTCCCTCCACATATCCATCCATCAGCAACTCATTGTGTAATTTGCCAGATGGGAAAGTTCATTTAATTCATCTAGTCACCTGTCTGCTCAATGGAACCTTAATCTTCTCATGTGGGTAAGGCCTTTGTTGCTGAGGGGCTTTCAGAAAATGAGTGGGATTTTGGTGTCCTTGATAGTATATTTTTTGAATTTTATGCAAGTTCCACACCTGCATTGACAATGATTCTCGTCACTAGATGGACCCCTAATGGATGTCCTAGTATAAATATGTTATTATCATTTTCTCGTGAAAGTGAAAGGGCTCTAAATCATCTTTGTATTTCTGAATTGATAATAAAATATGTATGCATTTAGTATCCTTTATTTATAATACACAACATTCCTCAATACCTGTTACATATTTTAGGACACACAGTGTCCCCAAACTTTAGGTATTCTTCAGTTACATATGGTATTATTCAGTAATATTAATAATGTCTCTGAATTGGTGACAGTTTTTGTCAACAAAAGAAAACTTTGAAGGTTATTCCCATTCAGAATCAGTGCACTTAGCCTAGGCAATTTAAAATTCTGTCATGAATGACTTTGAAGATTTTTAATTTTATAATACTGGCATATGGAGATCATTCACAAATTATGAATAGTTCAATTTCTCAATAAGTAATTTTAGGGAAAGGCAGCATTAATGAGATGTAGGGGACTAAATTGTTTATCATTGCATAATTACATCAGTTATTGGGGTTATAGGGCATAAGAGGAGAACTTGGTATTTATGTCTAGCATACTGGTGAATAAAATCTGTTTAGTAGCATTTGGGTTACTAAGTAATGTCAAACAGATACCTCAAATTTTGAAATCTCTGAATTTCCTGTTTTCCTTTATCGCACTCTAATGCAGGCATGGTGGGCCTGTGAAATTTTGGATATCTGCCAGACTCTTGATAAAGATTTGCTTTCTGCCTCTAATTTTGTTGCAAAAACTACCTGTAACATTAATTTTCAGATAATCCACATCAGATTGGTCATCTGCTAAATCACATCGGAATGGATTCGTGTTCTATCAAATGATATGGACATTAGTGGGGTATTGGACAAACTATCACTGGATTTCTTTCAGGAATGATAGTGAACATGCAAAATTTAGGTTCTATCTTTCATAAAAATGCAAAAGTTTTAACTGGGCCAGTTACTGAGAGAAATTCTCACCCTAAAAAGGATACCCAGGTACTTAGTCTGAGATAATAAAAAAATTGTTTCAGAACATTTCATCAATAAACACCGAGGTTCATAAAATGAATGAGAAAGATATGTAAATGAAATAATTAGCTATATTGTAATATTAAGATTAAGTAAGGTCAAGGCTACTTTTAGATATTTTACAGCATGGTAGGTTTATGTCCATTTTCGAATTGATGCAAAATGGAACGTCGTGACAATCGTAGAAGATTTTAAAGATACAAAAAATAGGAAAACAGATCAGAAAAAAAGGTAAGTTCCAAATTTATTATATCATCCAGCGAATAAGTGGTCTACTATTCAACTCCCCAGCTAATTCGAGTATTCTCTCTCTCTGAAATATTTAATACATATCACAATGGTAATGTACAATTTACAAATGAAAAGGATGATATAAAAAGCATATTAGAAGCTCCATTTCCAGAGGTGCATACATACACATAAGAAAATGAAACAACAGTAGTCTTGAACGCATCTATATCCATAATAAACTTTTGATTATAACGTAAAAATAAAACACTACATCAATCTATATCATGTCCCAAAACCACAGCGTAAAATAAACAAGTTCTCGGAAACCTAAGTCTGCCAATTTTCACAGGTCTAATCACCAGTTATAATAAATACACAATATTAGACCAAGTAAAACATTTTACACGTTTGGATCCATGTTTTCGTCTCCAAAATTAACTGAAATGAGTTCAAATATAGTAAACAAATGACAATCTCGAACCGTAAAGCGAAATCCAGGCAATAAAAAGTATTACTCTTACAAGATAATCAACCATAATGTCTCATGATTGCTCTTATTCATCGGGAGATTAACCTATGGATTGAAAAAATATAACGAACATCGAGTGCCTATTTGCTGGCTCATAGGGCTCTGATAAGACAGTGAAATTTGATCGTAACCAGCATATGAATTCCTAATTATGTGTATATATTTAATGTTCAACTATCCCGAATTACAGCTCATTAACTGCAAATGTATGGAAATCATTTTTTGAGTAACATATTGAATTTAATATCAACGCGGTCACTCCTAAAAAACAGATTAGCAACGGTAAATAATTGAGTTATAGCTTTCCGAATGATCTGAAATCAGGTTACTTTAAAGAGCGACGGACATATTAATGAAATTACCCAGATAAATGAAAGTATATCCGAGCTGGTTTTGGTGTTATGTGCCTGGGGTGTTCAAGAAAAGACGGCAGAACATAACGAGATTCAAATCCCCCGGTACAAGAAACCCACCCATCGGACGTCGGAAGCAATGAGCCCCGAAAAGCTGAATTTCCGTAGATTTCTACCCGGCGCGCATAACATTCTAGGAGGTATCCTCGTAGAAGGCCCCTGTTGACTCAAGCTCCTGGTACCGCGAGAAATTACCCCCCCCACTCACGCCCCAGGGCTGACCCATTGGCTGATTAAACCGGGGAGGAGGAGTTGAAGGCAGAAATAAAATCGTACCAGCCAATCCGAAGGTACTTAGCAGTCCCCACCCTGGGAACTGGAAAAAATTATAATTGGGTGGTTTCTATGAGGAGGCTCGAGGATCCGCCTACTTGACCAACGGGCCAATAGCCACCGACGACTGTCCGCTAGCGACTGGTGTAGTGGTGTGAGGGAATTTCCGTGGGTACGGGAGTAGGAGTCAAGTGGAACCTTCTACGAGGATACCTCCTAGGACGTTATGTGCGCCGGGTAGGAATCTTTGAAAATCCCGATTTTTAGCCGATTTTTCAGGCCTCGTTGCTATTCGGTTGCACTCTCTGGCATGCATTCTCGTATTTCGCTGCATATTTATCGCCAAATTAGCAATTGATCTTCTAAATACGTAATAATTTTCAGTCATTGAAAATTAATTGCAGATATTACGTATCATTCATTTAAATACTATTTTGTAGCAAGAGTTTAATGCATGGACATTCTTAAATAAGCAATTGCTATCACACTGTAATGCCCGAAAATACAACATTTCACTATTTCAGATAATATTACTCAGATAAGCATTTAGTTTTCACAATTTAGGTGGCGTAACATTCATATTTTTACGTCCAAAAGAACAATATTATTTCGTAAGGTTGTTTACGCTTTTGCATAAGAAAATATTGAGACTTAAGGAACACTTTTATGAAAACGTATGACAATAATTATTCATCATAAATGTATATTGGTTATATGCCATTTTAGAACTAATATTTCTTTGTCACTCAACAACTTTTAAGCAAGTATTCTCGTACGACCTAGTACAAAAAGACCCTTTCAAGTCGAAGAAGATTTAATACTCACGGTTAAATAATTAGTTACTACTCATTTTAAATAATCATCGTTAATTTAAATGCAAACGCCCAAATTTATTACTTTCATGAAATCTTTTATCCGTCTGCGATAGAACATGCATAGGCTTGAAGCAAAGCTATTGATAATTATAGCTTCGGTATTGTATTTCATGGAATAATGCTCATATTTTACATTGATATTTAAATAAATGTAAAATGCTATCATTTAAAGAAGAATACATACTAATTTGGGGATAATTCCAAAGGAACATTATGGGGTTCGAGTGCCGTGAGCTGCAACACGCTTCAATTTCGGATTTCCGAATATTCCTACCAGGCGCGCATAACATTCTAGTAGGTATCCTCGTAGAAGGTCCCTCTTGATTCCGGCTCCTGGTACCGCGAAAAATTACCCCACCCCACTAACGCCCCGGGGCTGCCCCAAAGGCCGATAAAACCGAGGAGGAGGGGTTGAAGTCAGAAATAAAAGCGTACCAGCCAATCCGAAGTTACTTCGCAGTTCCCACCCAGGAAACAGGAAAAAATTATAATTGGGTGGTTTCTATGAGTTGGCTCGAGGATCCGCCCACTTGACCAACGGGCCAATAGCCACCGACGACTGTCCGCTAGCGACTGGTGGAGTGGTGTGAGGGAATTTCCGTGGGTACGGGGAGTAGGAATCAAGTGGAACCTTCTACGAGGATACCTCCTAGGACGTTATGTGCGCCGGGTAGGAATCTTTGAAAATCCCGATTTTTAGTCGATTTTTCAGCCTCGTTGCTATTCGGATGCACTCTCGAGCATGCATTCTCGTATTTCGCTTCATATTTATCGCCAAATCCACAATTGTTCTTCTTAAGTACAAAAATATTTTCATTTTTTAACATTAATTACGGATATTACCTATCATACAGTTAAATACTGTCTTGGAACAATAGTTTAATACAAGGAAATTTCTAAATAAGCAATTTTCATCATACTGTAAGGCCTGAAAATACAATATTTCACCATTTCAGATAATAATTGCCCAGATAAGCATTTAATTTTCACAATTTAGGTGACCTCACATTCATAATTTTACGTCTAAAAGAACAATATAATTTCGTATGGTTGTTTACGCTTCTGCATAAGAAAATATTCAGACTTAAGGAACACTTTTATGAAAACGAATGACAATAATTATTCATCATACTTGTATATTGGTTATATACGATGTTAGAACTAATATTTTTTGTCACCCAACAACATTTAAACGAGTATACTTGTACGACCTAGCACAAAAATCATCCATTTCCAGTCGAAGAAGAATTAATAATACTCACTAATAAATAATACTCACTAATAAATAATACTCACTAATAAATAATACTCACTAATAAATAATACTCACTAATAAATAATACTCACGGTTAAATAATTAGTTACTACTCATTTTAAATAATCATCGTTAATTTAAATACATACGTCCAAATTATTACTTTTGTGTGATCTTTAACCTTCTACGGTAGAACATTCATTGACGTGAAGCAAAACCATTGATAATTATAGCTTTGGTATTGTGTTTCATGGATATGCTGATATTTTACATTGATATTTAAATTAATGTAAAATGCTATAATTTAACGAAGAATGCATACTAATTTAAGGATAATTCCAAAGGAACATTATGGGGTTCGAGTGCCGTGAGCTGCAACACACTTAAATTTCGGATTTCCGAATATTCCTATCAGGCGCGCATAACATTCTAGGAGGTATCCTCGTAGAAGGTCCCTCTTGATTCCGGCTCCTGGTACCGCGAGAAATTACCCCCCCTCACTCACGCCCCGGGGCTGCCCCATTTGCCGATGAAACCGGGGAGGAGGGGTGGAAGGCAGAAATAAAAGCGTACCAGCCAATCCGAAGGTACTTCTCAGTGCCCACCCTGGGAACTGGAAAAAATTATAATTGGGTGGTTTCTATGAGTGGGCTCGAGGATCCGCCCACTTGACCAACTGGCCAAGAGCCACCGGCGACTGTCCGCTAGCGACTGGTGGAGTGTCGTGAGAGAATTTCCCTGTGGGTACCGGGAGTCAAGTGGAACCTTCTACGAGGATACCTCCTAGCACGTTATGCGCGCCGGGTAGGAATCTTTGAAAATCCCGATTTTTAGCCGAGTTTTCACCCTCGTTGCTATTCGGTTGCACTCTCGAGCATGCATTCTCGTATTTCGCTTAATATTTATCGCCAAATTCGAAATTGTTCTTCTTAAGTATATAAATATTTTAATTGTTTAACATTAATTACGGATATTACGTATCATACGGTTAAACACTGTTAGAAGTATAGTTTTTGCACAATGTTGAAAGGGGGTGGTAAACATTATCTATCATCTGAAACTATAATAATTCTCTGTTTAATAAAAGTACTACTCATTTAAACATTTAGTTTTCATGGCTTAGAAGATCTGCCTTAGCATATGCTGCCAAAAGTATTCTTATGGCTTTGGCCATCCAACTTTATTAGATGCCATACCTATACGTATTTTTTTATTAAATGTCGTAGCATTTAACTCTTTCGTCTTAAAAAGTATTCTTAACCAATGTATTAAAATTCACATATTCCTCTGAGGAATACATTTTTTTCAAAAAAACAATTACTGCGTGTCAAATCAGTTATTTTTACGTTACCCAAAATATAAATCTGATCAAGAGGAATGGCGGATTTTGTTTTATTTCGAAGGAAATGTATTTGATCGCTATTCATGACGTAGGAATATTTTAAGAAAGAGGTCAACAGTTTCACATTGTAATGAAATAAAATAATGTATTTGTCTGGAATGGCAATTCTCGTTTTGTGTACTTCATTTAATTTTTTTTAAACTGTTATTCCTATTTTTTCACTTCGCGTGAAATAAATAGTGTAAAATAATTTTGAGAAATAATTGACGCAAAAGTTGAAGAAATCATCTAGCACTCCAATGACCGCTACTAAATTCTTTTGCGTTATAGTTTTTGGAGTTAAATATTAATCATTCGTAATTCTAAATATAGCGTCACTCTTATAATTTGGGAATACAGTATCTTTTGACTGTCCATATAAACATTTTCAAGTATCCACTGAATAGTTGAATTTAAGTTTTCATTGTAAAATGTTAGCTTAGGTGTTAATCGAACTATAATAACCATTACCTACCTCTTGGTAAGAATATCTTGTACATGGTTGCTATCTCCCGATAATGCCGAAATTTCAGTAGGGAGTTATGTTCACGAGGAATTGTGGCAAATCTGGTAAATAAAATTGTAGTAGGGTCTTAGTTAAAACTTTTATTGGCAAAAAAAGGGACGAATCCCCATTTACAAATTACAATCTGAGGAAAAATGGACTGCATTTTTCTTTTAAGTTGAGCGACCGTGGAACTCAAAAGCGACCAGAAATGAAGTCCTGATAGCCAGTAAAATGAATTGCAGTGCGTTGCATGCTATTAAAAACAAAATAAATTTCGGACGCTGTTGGCTCCCACAGCTGGCCGGTCACTCGGCAGAAGTTCAGTCCGGAAGCATAGAAGAGAAGATTCAAGTCTGATGACTGATAGCGCCGTCGTAGTTTCACCCCTCCTCTTCTAGAAACGTCAAGAGACTTGCCTGCGATGTCGGCAATATCTTTTGGATTCTGAGTTGTGAGTTCGACAACGCGATGTACTGAGCAGAGCACCGACATGCGTTGCCGAATCTGCATTCAGCGTGAGTGCAGCGTGAATTTCAGGTACCAGCAACATTATATTGAATTAGGACCGTCTCATCTGCTCCGGCAGTACCCTGACATCTGCAATAAGCATAAAGAAAAGAGGCGTAGAAACAGATCATAGAAATTAACGAAAATATGTCAATATAAGACAAAAATCAACCCTCATTTCAATTTCCAAAAAACTGCGGGAGATGCCGCAACAGTAACTTTTAACTTTGACACTAACTTTAACATTTCAATATTCATTCACAAGCATAATATCGCGAAATGTAGACAATGGAGTATGGGGCATACAATTATGACTGTGATGTTGCAAAATGTGAGCTTATTCATTGCTTAATACTTGCAAATAATGAAAAAGTGAACGTTATGCAGTCATAAATTAGGAAGTTTCATTTACTCATATTTCATACAGAATATGGAAGGAAGACAACCATATAGGAATAAACATACGAGAAAAACCTTAATAAAGTGGTTTGAGTGAATAAGAGAGCCTTCAAAAGGAATTGGGAATCGAGAATAGGAACACTATTCAACTAGGATCAGGGTAACTATGAAACGGGCGTGAAATAAACCTTCTTCATGAAGTTAACTGGCCTTCCGATTCTTCGTACCACAGAGGCATATTCGAACCACACATTTTCCTCACTTTGGTGGCTCAACCTATTCTAATTTAAATGTCCACCAACTACTTCAAGTTTACCTCAATACATTTCATTAGGGGTATTCTTCAGTATAAGGTAGGCTTTAGTTGGACAAAGACTGAACAGCGATAAATTGCTTGACCTTTCATAACATACGGGTCCTCGTAAAACAATTAGACATCCGGCGACATCCCTTCAATTCCGCGGACTTTCTTCCTTTCTTCCAAAATTCCTGTCCTTTACCTACCCCCCTTCATCATATGCCTAACGTCCTCCCGTCTAACAGAGTCATCAACATCCCATCGCCAATCATAATATGCTGCATCTATTTTCCCTGCCTCCTTTGAATTTATTCCAATTATTCTTCTCCCCTACCAAGCCTAGTACATTCTTTTTTTTTCGATATGCTAAATATTTTTCAGCGATAGAAAATCCCGGCTTACACCCGTGATAACTAGACCCTCTTGTCCCTGTTATCTTCTGCCCGTGTGAAGTGTTGGATTGATGTTCACGTTTCGAAAAGTCACTTATGCCTCCTCCACGTGCATCATATAATGCTTTTATTAACTTTGCCTGTACCACTCTGTTGAACGCTTCCTTTGGCCACTACATGCAAAAATATATAAATCTAGATTATGGCCAATCAATGTTATTTTCTATACCAATCATCGACAAGGACTAACTCAATTCTGTCGAATAGTAATCGATCGAAATGCCTTGAACGTGGACAAACTCCACCTGAAAGAACATCTCAAATACTCCAGGGGATAGAAATGGGAGAAAAGGGTCATGTTTTACTTAGAATGCAATGTATATGGACGAACAAAGGAGAGAGGTTTTGGAATAAGAACGACGGGAAGGAAAGAAAACAAGAAATTAAAAAACACCATCGAGAGGCACTAAAACCTCTCTTTCGGTTTCTTTGGCATCTAACAATTACACCATAGACATCAATCGATAATTAGGCTACACACACGTTACAATGCAACACAAACAGTCAAGTCCACCAGTGGCAGAATTCACCGTGGACGTCCTACATATTCCACAGTTCTCGTAGTGGTAGGAGCCCTTTTCCAATGGTCCAATTCGCTGCGGAATATTCTGAAATCGAGGACACATGACAGTAAGTTGCAGCTAGAAGCCGAAAGTAAAACCCTTAAAATTAAATGATGCCATAACATGCAGACAAACAATTTGGAGAAACAATAATAATCATAGTTTACGGAGAATTCATTATATGTTGGACCGTGAACTCAAATTTTCCGTTTAATAACGAATTAGCCGCGTATACCAAACTCCCGTTGAAACCAAGTGAAGTGCAACACAAATGCCCAATCCCAATGCACAGCAAGCAATTACTTATTACTATTTCACGTTCCTTTGATGGAAAGGCGTTTGAAAAACTAATTTCTCAATAAGGATCTTGCCAACCAAATCATCGATCCAGCGACGACCAGGGCGTGAGCGTGTGTGCAATCGGCCATTTGTCAAATAAATAGCCATTACATTTCCCAAAAATAAATGCAAAGTTTCCTTCTACACCACTTTAAATCTCTACGAACTATTAAGCAATTTCAAAGAGAAAAGGGGCAGAATACGGAAAATTGGAGTATATGAGCTGACGTGTCACTCCTGCCCCGCTAAATACATGGGCCAAACAGGCAGAGACAAAAAAAGAGCAAATGAGCACCGAAGGTGTTTATAGAAAGGCGATGGCACTTCAATGGGCGCGAAAGACATAGTTGAAACCGATCACAAATACAGGTACAGTGTACAACGTAAATCTCAAGGTACTACACGTCGAGAGGAAAGGGAAGAAACTAGGCGCCCAAGAACATATTAGAAATAATTCAACACATGATCCAAAATAACCAATTATTAAATGACAATTCGTTTCGGTTTCACTCCCCATCACTTGCAATAACCTACAAGTTATCCATATATCACAAATAGATCTTTCTCCCCTCCTCAAGGGCAGGCCCTCACAGAGCGGCTTAGGCCCAAGGCGACAAAGAAGGACACCAACCTCCCCCTCCCTAAAACTGCGAAGTGAATCGACTCTCGGCACTTGGATGATCCCCAAAGGAAGAGACCAATCAGCAAACGGACCCGAGCCGAGACCATCTTCCTTCCCCGCAAACCGTGGCGAGACGGGACTATGGACGCCATAAGCAACCCAGACAAGAGGAAAAGACCATCTCATCGCAACCAACTGGACTCTCCGTACTCCTTCGTCTATCCACCTTTCTCTACAAGTTTTCAATCTCTAATCTCCACTTTTACCCGTTTTTTCTCCCATCCTCAAAAACTTCGGTTTTTCCCACTCGCACTTTTCCCAATTTTTCCCTGCTCGGCGAGCGCTCTGAGATACAGGTTCTTGACCCTAGTTGTTTCTCCATCTCTAAGGAGTGAGGCGACCTTTTTCGTTTCTTCAAATGCTCTCCGGTGGCATTCCTCGTGCGCGAGTGGCTGCCACGCGTCCTTGAGGAGTGCCCTTCGCCACGCGCCGTCACCTCTAAGGATGCGCAGGCCGAGCTTCGTGTAGACCACGTTTCTCTTTAGAGCTGTATCCGTTAAATTGAGACCACCCAGCTCAAACGGGCCATAGAGCTGGTTGCGGGACACTTTCTTTACGTAGCCGTCTGGTTCAGGAGGCGGACGCGGGTCACAATCGGGAGGGAAGGGAGTGAACGTTTCGGCTGTTTCGACCTTAAGGCTGTTTATGTTCCCCTATGGTTCGTGGGGGAAACGATATCTTCCATCTATATCCGTTCAACAGTTCCTGTAATCTTATATAAATCTACTCTTCCGTCGTTGTACTTGTGGTTAAATAATACGCTCTCAAAACCCTCGCAAAAGAGATATTCTTCCACTCTACTCCTGAAATTTACCTGCCTCCTACCTACCCCCTACCATTTACATTCCAGCTTGCAATTGGCTTTCTAACACTGACATTAATCTGAAGAGGCTTTACTCGGTTATTCTTTTTCGTACTATTTGTGACATTATTTCTGAAACCGTTCTTCCTCAAACTAATTATTTATAAACGGAAATAGACATTTCAATCAAAGATTTCTATTTTCGCACCCAGAATGCACCATATGTTTCACATATAACTAAGATTTCAATTAATTATTTACCATGAGGAGTGATAGTTATAGTGTCGCATCCATTATCTATCTATTCTGTTACTTGCAATAGTGTACAGTGATTTCTGGCAGCATTTGGGCACAAGCAACGCACCCGATCGTATCATATGGTATTCCATCGCCGAAAATTGGAAATTTAACTATTTAAGGTGACATTTAAAGTGCATAATTTTAGGTTAATCGAAACTTGGGAATGGATTGGCCTCCATTTTAATTTTTAGATGAAATTTTAAAGAGCATCATTTCGTTTTTTCACATAATGCTTTTTTTAGCATTTCCAATTCTCGAAGATTACTGCATGAATGCTAGAACTTAATCAGACATTTGGACACGATTCAACATCTGATTCAATAGGATTAATCAGGCAGTCAAATATAACATCACTCTTTAAAAAAAGTAACTTAAGTTCATTAAAAGTAGTGCAAACTGTCCATAATATTTACTTTAATGCCATTACAATCGCGGGATGGATTAGATGGTGTGGCAATCCTATGGAAAATGTAATTGTATTCCTGAAGGCTCACTTACGTGTGTACGTGGCTCTGAGTGATTGAATCTTCCTCCTTACATCGCGTGGTTTGGTGTTCGGCCACCTGTCGTTATGCCAAACCTGTGATTATTGAGAGTGTCGATCTTTCGACCCGCTAACATCAAGTGCTTTTATTATGTATATTAACCGGCTCTCCTGTAGGCCCAAGTACATGGACCTAACAAGACGTCATACGAAGAGAGAAAAAACGAAAATACACCACAGATACGTCATGAAAGAAGATTTAAAGGAATCACTTCCATCATGATGCAGTATGTATTTTGACGATGTTTTGGTATCCCTAATGACCGTTTTATGCAGGGTATTTCTTTGTCTTGTTCCAGTCTTTGTAGCAAAATATCATCTCTCATTAGCTTTAATATGTTATAACCTAATGCCAGAATGACTATGTTGAATTTTGTGAAATGAAACACGATTTTTTGAAAAAGGCAGAGCATGTGTATCGTTTGGCTCATTTAACATTGTTGGTTGATATATTGATTTTAATATGATATGATTTTCATAATAGAAAACTTGGAGAAATTGAAAATATATCTAATAAATATTGTAATTATTAGAAAACTTGAACAAATTGAGATTATATCTATTAAATATTGTAATAATTATGTCAGCTGTTCCTAAATAAGACGGATTCATATTCAGAAATGAGTTTTCAGAACATACTGTTTTATCATAAAATCCTGACAATTGCAAAATGGAATTCGAAATTAATCCTTTTAGCCTCAAAGTAGTTTAATTGATATACTCATTTGAGTCCTCCCACGTACAAAAAGGAATTTAGTGGCAGTATGACTCTGAAGTGATTGTAGGTGTGACGTCATTTTGGGCCGGGCGCACCGACGATACGCAGGGAGCCTTCCATGGATTCGGTGAAGACGATCCTAAGAAGATAATCACTTTTGTATTTGTGTAAATTTAATGATGTACATGTTTCAAATGTAAAGGGTTCTATGTATTATGGTTGTAAATATGAACACTGTAACACCTGCAATGACACAGACACACACGTTTTAGCTCTCTCAGTCCGTGAATCCGTTTTAGCACACTCGTAGGATACACATTGTGTGCTTGGTTGCGAGTGTTTAGATGTGTGTGAATGCATTGGTAACGGATAGATTAATATGGTTTTTGGTAGACCTAACCATTTTTAGTCTACAAAACTTGTATTTGCACCTGTAATAACTAACCTGTGTGGCAATATGTATGGTTTGATCGTGGTGCTTGGTGCATGTAACTCACTATCAACACACTCTGAATTTACAAAAATGTCTCCTGTGTGCTTTGTGTATTATTTTTGTAATTATCTGAAATTGTTCATTTTCCATGTATATACTCTGTATGTTTATTTAAATTGAATGGAATTGTGTTAATGACAATTAAATTGGATTGTAAAGCGGCCTGTGAAGGTTTTGTGGGTTTCCCTTCACCCCGGGCGAATGCCAGGCCAAATGTCACTCCCGTTAAAAAAAAATCAATTAAACATAGAAAAAAAAGGAGTTTTGAAATTACTTTCCTTTCGTTATTAAGGAGGCAATCAAATTGGATAGTTGGCATTAATATTAGGTGATGTCTGTCGACAAAAGGATTTTGTCTAGAGTAATTTTGAGAATTTGAAAAAATTAATGCGATTTTGTTTATCTTTTTTAAAAATGAAAGAAATCTGCTTCTCCTAACAGAAGTAAAATATGTAGAGGAATTAATAGGTTAATGACTAAAGCTCAAATAATTAATAAGTTAATGACTTGAGCTAATGTAAAGCAATGGACATTCAAAATCATAACTATTTTAAGACTTATATTATTAATAATAACATTGACCTCTTAAAAATGTAAAATATAAATTGGATTACTTAATAATTAAATAAATTGTCATTAATGCAGTAAAAATGACAAATTGGCTGCCGTCGACTCCAGAAAAGAAGCATGAACTGCATGCCAATCAACATTTATGTAGTATCACGCTCGACACTTCGAGTAAGAAAACTTATTACGATCGTTAATGAAACATTCTGGGCTGTTTCAGTTAATCTAAGAAAATACCTATTTCCTGGGATAGAAATGATATTGTACGGAACAGAACGACCAAGTAAAAACCAAAATTAACGTCCGTGAACCCATGAACTTGAACCCATTGCCCAGTAACATTCATATTAATATTCCAATGCCCTAACGACCTTACCAATGAACCCACGTTTACCTATAGGGGAAGTAATATACGAGTATACATAAGTTTTGTTCAGTTTTGAAAAAAAATTAATTTCATTTAAAACTTTTAAAAAGAATGTCAAATGAGATTAAATATAAAACATATTAACTTTAATCGTTAAGTTAACGTCTACATTGTTATTATTAGGTAATCTCCCGGTTAAGGTAGGTTTTTGGATGGGCACAACTATCAAACAAACACGTCGCAACTCCAAACAAAACCCAATCCAGCAACCTAATCTACACTAGGCCCCTCTTCATCTCCATGTACTTCTTTCCTCCCTTCATCCCGTCCAATATCCCTATCCTGTTCCTGCCCTTTCCTCGTTTGCTCCAGTACTTCCTCATTTGTTTTCCTTTCGGTTCATTTCACCTTCTCCATTCTTCTCCACACCCACATTTCAAAAGCCTCCAATCTACGTCTATCCTCCTGCGTCAATGATCACGTTTCCGCGCCCTACATAGCTACGCTCCATATCAGAGTTTTTACGAGATTTGTCTTAACCCCGTCATGAACTCCCTCCTCCTTGAGAAAGCCTCCTTGCCTAGCGCAATTCTTCTCCTTACGTCCTTACCACTTCGATCGTATTGGTCCAAAACACTTCCGAGATATGTAAACTGTCCTACCTGCTCTATTATTTCCCCGCCTATTTTAATATTTAGCTTAGACTTTTTCTTTCTGGAAAATCGCATAACCTCTGTTTTATTAATATTGATTCTCATCCCATATCTATTGCACTGAACCTCCAATGCACTCAGCAATGCTTGCAACCCCTTGGCTGACTGAGCAACTAATGCTTGGTCATCAGCAAACCTAACCGATTTTACGAATTCCCCTCCGACTTTCATTCCTACCTCCAGTTCTTCCCATGCCTCTTTAATCATTTTCTCCACATATACGTTGAACAACACCGGTGACAATGGGCAACCCTGCCTAACCCCTCTTCCTAACACTGCCCATCCGGACTCTCCGTTCCCCACTCGCACCTGAGCAGTCTGAGAAATGTACAGGTTGCGGATCAGTCTCCTGTCCCTCCAATCCATTCCTATTTTCTGCTAGACACGCATTAAATTTTCCCAATTCACTCTATCAAACCCTTTTTCGAAATCTACGAAACAAGTAAATACATCCTGATTGTATTCTATATTCCTCTCGATTAGTGATCTCATTCCTGCAATGGCATCACGCGTACATCTTCCTTTCCTAAACCCAAACTGATAATCCACTAAGATCTCATTTACCTTACTTTCTATCCTTTTGTTGATGATCCTGAGAATAACTTTAGCTGCGTGGGATATCAAACTTATTGTTCTGTAATCCTCACATGATGTAGCCTTTACCTATTACGGAATAGGAACTAAACTGATCTCACAAAATCTTCCGGCCAGATTCCTTCTTCATAGATACTACGAATCAGTCCATATAGGGTCTTCTTCCCACATTTTCCTAAACATTTCAAAAGTTCAACAGGAATGTTGTCTACCCCCACGGCCTTATTTGCTTTCATCTCCTTTAATGCCCTTTCTATTTCATCGTCGATTATGCCTGGACCTAAGCTATCTTCTTCTACGTCATGTTCCTTTTCTATGCCTAACCTTGTCGGTCTAAGTTCTCTACCATATAGTGTTTCTATACATTCCCTCCATCTTTCTTGGATTTTTTCTGGTTCAACTTTTATCTTACCCCACTTATCTTTCAGTGTCAGCACAGATCCTGCCTTCTTACTTCCCGATAATAACTTAACCTTGCTGTATTGAGCACCAATTTCACCCTTCTTCTGTAATCTTTCCATATCCTCGCATTGCGTTTTTCACCTTTCTTCTTTTGCTTTATTTGTCGCCCAACTCAATTTATTGTTTAACTCTTCGTACTTCATTTTGCCTGATTCTGTGTTTACATTTTTTTGTCTTCTTCTCTCCTCCATCTTCGCAATCATCTCATCCGTTACCCAGGGTTTTCTTGTTCTTTTGCCATTAACGTTTCCTATAGTGTCTTTTGCGGCTTCCGAAATCACTGTCTTGATACATTCTGATTTTTCTTCGAGAGTACTCAGCTCTTTACCGTCATCCATCATTTTCTCTACAGCCCGCTGATACTCCTTCCTCGGTATCCATTCAATTCTTCTACGTTTAATTTCCTAACCCGCCGCCCGTGCCTTATCTTTTTGAAACTGACGTTACATTTCATAACGACTAAATTGTGGTCAGAGCAGAGCAGAGATCCATCCGCTCTCGGGAAACTGTACGAATTAATCACTAAAGCTGTGCCTAACCATAATATAATCTAACTGATACCTTTCTGAGTCACCTGGCATTTTCCATGTATACCTACGCCTTTTTTGGTGTCTAAACCATGTGTTGGTTATGACTAACCCCTGCCTCCTGCAGAATTCAATTTCCTTCTCCCCTCCTTTATTCCTCGTGCCTAACCCATAGTCCCCACCTCACCACCCTCTCTTCCTTCGCCTACCGTCGCATTCCAATCCCCCATCACAATCAAATGTTTCCCTATTGGAACACACGCGATTATATCCTCATCGTACATCCTATCGACTTCTTCCTCCTTGTGGTTGCTTGGTGGCATGTATACCTGAGCAATGACAAAGTTAGTCGGTTCTGCAAGCAATATTGTATCCGTTGCTTGCTCTATTTTGACTACGCTTCTTCCGACCCCTTTATTTAGTATTACAGCAACCCCTCGTTGGCTCTCGTCCCCGCCGCTGTATATTATTCTATAATTATTACTCTTGTAATCCCTGCTATCCTTCCCGTCTCATCTCCCATAGGCCTAAAACATCTATATTGACTCTTTCCATCTCTCGCTTAATATTCTCTAATTTGCCTTTCCTCAACTTTGTCCTGGCGTTCCATGTTCCTGTTCTAACTACTTTCGTCTTCTTCTACGTCTTCTGTTCTGCTGCTGTTATTTCTTCCCCGCAAGGGTTTCGTGGGATGACGACCACGGAAGTCTTGCCTCCCCCGCTGCCGGGCACGACACACGCCCTCTTGGGCCAAGTCCAGCAGTTGCCAGGACTCAATTTCTCTATGTTGTCCATCATTATTTTGTTGGGAATAACAAAGGTGGTTTCCCGTTGCCTTCCTCATTAGTGTTTTTAATGTGATACCATCACTTAATGGCCGCCCCCCTGGGGTCAGACGCCTTTGCAGCCGCCTCACTGAGGAACAGACGCTGTGTGGACTACCTTTCGTCTGGCTCCTAACCTTCGACCTATCTGGCATGGGTGACCCTACCAGGAGCAATTATTATTACTCCCGCCAGCACAGCTCTAGGGGTCATCGGAACGCACAAGTCCGTCCACCACGTCAAGGTTGTAGTCCATGGGAGGGTAACGTCTACATATAAAATAATTATTTTTAGAAAAATTAACAGGAGAAAGAATCGAACCAATGACTTCCTAATTCCATATCAAATGACTTACCAGCCCTACCAACGACCATCCAACAATCTGAAGGAGATATCTTATATTTAAGTTGTGTTCACATTAAAAATTTTTTAATATAATTTAAATCATTTTAAAAATTTATATTTTTTATTTTAACGTAAAATATTTAAATTTTAGCCCTAAATGGCACAGTTAACCTTAGCGGAATCAAACCAATGACCTTCATCTACATCTTCATAATTACCCTATGAATCATCAAAAAAGTGTGTGGCAGCGGGTTTAGCACCAGGAGAAAATGGTAAGGGATGAGATGGTTTGGGTTTTCCCCGTCTATTCATTTATACAATTTAACTTTCGATTCATTAATGCAATGCTTTTCCCACCCTACTAATGGCCTGCCACCAAGCTCACGTGGAAATCTAATATTTAAATTGTGGTCATATTTGGAATATTTTCATATCATTACGATCATTTCAAAAATATATACGGGGTGTGTCAAAAAATTAACGGGAATTTTAATTTTTCGGACAATAATATTTATTTATTCTTATACATTGATGTTGTCACCTTCAAAGTAGTTCCCATTGGAGATTATGCACTTGTGCCAGCGCTTCTTCCAATCCCCGTAACAATTCTCAAACTCGATCTTTGAGATAGCCTTTAGTCCTTTCAGCGATGCGCTTTAATGTCATCTACGGCTGTAAAACGACGGCCCTTCAAGGTTATCTGAATTTTTGGAAATAGGAAAAAGTCACACGGAGCCATATCTGGCGAATATGGAGGCTGGGGCATCGTTACAGTATTATTTTTGGTCAAAAATCCACGAACAATCAATGAAATGTGAGGTGGTGCAAAAGCAATTTTGGAACGAATTTTGCTGCCACGCGTTTCATACCCAAAAAAATTGGAAAAATGTCATGACATGATCCAATTGATATCCCAACATCATCAGCGACCTCTATAATTGTGATTCGGCGATCCTTTATAACCATTTATTTCACTTTTTCCACGTTTTCATCGAATGTTCATGTCCTGGGGCGTCCAGGGCGTTCGTCATCTTCAAGTTCTTTACGGCCTTCTTGGAAACGCTTATTCAGGTTCACCTGTACCTCTCGTAAACTCTTGATTTACTCATAGCAGATTCACCATAGGCTTTTGTTAACATTTTACTCACTTTGTTACACATTATTTAATTTTTTACGCAAAATTTGATACAAATTCTTTGATCTATTTCTCTGAACAAACGAAAATCGACAAGCTCATAAAACACGTCTAACCTTAGTGGCTGTCACAGACAAAGTCCACAATGAAAACAGCTGAAAGTTTTATAATACTTCAGGGTCATGTATGCCAACATAAAAAAGTTTGACAATCAGACTCTCCAAGCCCACGAAATGAAAAAATGCCAGTTAATTTTTGAACACACCTCGTAAAATGTCATTAGTTATAAAAGAAGTGTAAATTTTAGGACAATGATTAACATAAAATAATTGTAAGCTTTGAGATCTCACTTTTCAATACAGACTCACCCTGCCAACGCACCCCCGCACCCCTGGATAATAAATATTATATTGAGGATGTGTTTAGGTTTGAAATAATTATATTAATAAAAAACTTTAAAAATATGTTATATGAGATTTAACAAAATATATATATATATATATATATATCTTTAATCGTTTAATTATTTGTTTGAATATATAATAAAAATGACCAGCAAAAGGATTGACTTTCTGATTGACCGACACCAACCCCACCCTACCAACGCTGCCTAACAACCTCAAGGGGAAATCTTGTATTGCTGTTGTGTTCATTTTTAAAATAATTTTTTTTCCAATTTTTTTTCAGAAATAAATTTATCATTATTTAATATGAATTATTTAAATTTTAGGCCTAAAACGTTCAAGAAACAATTGAAAATTTTCAAAGAAATCCCTTATCGGAATTGAACCACTGACCTTCGGGTTAATAATATAAAAATTCCACCCTACCAACACCTTATTCCACACGAATAAAGTTCAATAGGGAAGATAAAATAAAGAAGCTGCGAGGAGCGAAGATTATCTTTTCGTGTTTTCGGATATCATTCCATCTTTCTTTCTTAGCCACATACATATATTGTCTCCATATGAGCAAAGTTTGGTGCGAACGAGGGAACAAATTAGGTGCCAAGTACGATGTTTATCATTTCGTCCGCCTGAGTCTTTTTTCTGGATTGCTCTGGTGACTCAAATACAATGACCACTACTTGCTGGATCCCCTTAGGATTCTCTAATGCAACATAAGTTTGCAAGCATGAAAATTTGCATTCTTATTTCCAATCGAGCATTTGGGTGATCATCGTACTCTTTCAAATTTTATATATTCATTCCGTCTTATTTTTTGAAAGAAGGTGAAATAGTTTTTTCAGCATTTTATTCCCGAGTAATATTTTCTAGCAGGACGTGAATGGTTTTTTACACGTGTCATCATCTCCACCTGGTGGAAGTATTCTACCTCTACGTGTAGACGAGGGAGAAACGAAATAATCCGTTTGAATCGGATTAAATTTGGCGCATGGGCGCCTGCTGAGAATTTATGGGAAATCATCAGAAGAAAAGTTTTTCTAAATTGAAAAATATTGAACCGGCCAGAGCAATTAAGCTAAAATTACTGTTACTGCCTCCGGAAAGAAATACCTATGGAAGATAATATTTTGAGTCTGGATATCCTTCTAACTTTGACCAATACTTTCCAAAATAACTGACAACAACATTCAGAGCATTCATGGATACGAGGTTCGCCCAATAAATGCGCGAGTTGAGGCAATAAAAACTTTATTTTGTGAAATTTAGTCTACATCGACTTTGTCCCCTTCAAAGTACTATCCATTCATTGCTATGTACTTATTCCATCTTATTTTCTACTGTTAAAAGCACCCTTGGAAGTCCTTGGCAGTTGGGCTATTTAGTTTTCTCATCGTTTCTTGCTTTATTGTGTCCAAATGTTTCCAATGATATCATCTCAGCCCATTTTTGCATTTTGGGAATAGGAGAACGTCTCAGAGAGATCTGGCGATTGAGGAGGATGATCAAAAATGGTGATTGAATTTTTTGCCAGAAACTGGCGAGAAATAAATGCTGAATGTGCAGGTGCATTTTCATGGTGAAGGATCCATCCATCATATTCGGTTAAAATAGCGTTCCCTGTTGAATTTCCTAAATTCAGTTCATCTACTATCATTTGGACAGTTTTTAGACGATAGGTAAGGACAAGGGACCTCACACGATCAATGTTGTCGTCAACATTCAACAACGTCGTAGTTGCAGGTCCTCTCGGCCTTGCATCATTCGTGACGTCTTGTCGGCCATCTTTAAAACGCTTAATCCTCTAGAAATCAGATGTTTTATTCAGAGAATCATCACCGTCAATAGCTGTCAACATTTAAATAATTTCTTGATACTTCAACCGCACTTCACCAAAAACTTGATGCTGCTGATTCTCTACTCCGTGATTTCGTCAATTTCCATTTTCGACAAACCGTAAAACCAAGGACAACTGAAGCTAGCATAACTGGCACCATACGCACAGCTCGACGTTCCGCCAAGTACAGACGGCTCATTGGGTCTCAGGCAACTAGCGCCGTCAGTGGGCGCGGCTACAGTTTTCTTCAAATTCGCCAAATTGCACCAGTTTGCGTATTTGTTTGGCAGACTACCAATGTGAGCCCATAGTCTGCAATTGCACTGATCGAAAACAACCGTCATTCTCAAAATCCATACTTTGTGCCGACGCTTTTGATGTGTTGTTCCCCCTCGGATTCCCCGTCGGGGACATGACCATTATGTCGTGCAGTCAATCGCTACTTCTCCTGGGTGATAAAGGCTTAACGCACTTTCCCACGAAATAACTACGCTGTATTCCCAAGCCTCCTCCGCATTCCCTCAACGCAGCACCGATCGCTGGGACGCTGACGCTGTACTTACATTCAGCAAGGTGGGCGTAAAATAGAGGAGGGACGCTTGCAACATTCGTATTAAAACAATATGTTTTTTGGCGGAACTGGTTAATGTCAAAAATCATTTCAGGATACCCACGAAACAGCCGAAGCCAACGTGAAGTATTGAGTTGATAGATAGAAATTTTTCCAGTTTTGTAGCAGACTTGATTTGTATAAAAAGCATGATTTGTATAAAAACATGATTTGTATAAAAAGCATCGAGAAAGTTTTTAGGAAGATTAGGTTCATTTAAGATATTGATACATTCCCTCAAAATTCCACCCCCCCTCACACAGCTACAGAACGCTCGTCTCTGATTGTTCGTTTGAAAACTAATTTTTTCAAGCGTGATTCAGCCGTAAATCACCACGCTGACTTTATCATTCTTTTTGAATGTGAATTATCCCATGTACATTACGTGAGAAAAGCAAAAAATTGGACGAAACTGAACCAAGATGTCAACGCAGGGCCGATATACGTGCATCCCAGCGTGCAGCGTAGGCCTAGCCAAAGAGTATTTGGAAAACTTTCGGAAACATGGTAAAATGTTTTATGATGTCTTTCGTATCTCACTGCTAAAATAGTAAAGAAAAACCACTGTCGGGGAATGTTATGTTCATTGAGGAAAGTTAACTGAACAAATACCTACAGCACATTTCTTTTCATTTGAATTAATTGTTATGTTATTAATTTTCATAACTTGGTTGAGCGTTAAACAAGGGGGAATTGTATTCTATGAGGTAATGAAGCGAATCGTGATCCCAAAAGGTTTTCAATCTAAAATTAGATAAAACCCATTTTAGTGCACGTTGGGTTGTGTTCCAAATTATTAGGGTTGATTTGTTTTCACTTAATTTGCGGTAACTGAGATGGTTATGACGATTTAATTAACTCTTTAAATGTTAATTGAATAATTTATTTCTAAACCTGTGCCTAGCCATAATATAATCTAACTGATTCCTTTCTGAGTTACCTGACTTTTCCATGCACACGAACGCCTTTTGTGGTGTCTAAACCATGTGTAACTAACCCCTGTCTCCTGCAGATTTCAATTGCTTTCTCCCCACGGTCATTCCTCATACCTAAACCGAAGTCCCCCACCTCACCACCATCTCTTCCTTCGTCTACAGTCGCATTCCATTCCCCCACTATTATCAAATGTTTCCCTACGGGAACACACGCATTATGCCCTTTAACTGATCTTATATCCTACCGACTTCTTCCTCCTTATGAAATCTTGGTGCCATGTATATCCGAACAATGGTCAAGTTCGTCGGTTCTGCCTTTAACTCTACTAGTAATATTCTATCCATTGCTTGTCCTTTGTTGACTACGCTTCTTATTACAGTTTTATTAAATAATATGGCAACCTTTCGTTGGCTCTCGTCCCCTCCGCTGCTTATAACTCTATAACTATCACTACAGTAATCCCCGCTATCCTTCCGTCTCACCTCGCATAGACCTAAAATATGTATATTTTCTCTTACCATCTCTTGTTTTATTTTCCCTATTTTTCCTGTCCTCAACATTGTCCTAACATTCCAAGTTTCTATTATAACTAATTTGATTTTCTTCTCCTGCAAATTCTCTCCTGCGGCCCTTTTTCCTTTGCAAGTGTTTCGTGAGATGACTATCGCGGAAACCTTGCTTCTCCCGTTGCCGGGCACGACACATATCCGATTGGGCCGAGTCCCGTAGTTGCCACGACTCATATTCTCCATACTGTCCATCATAAAATTCGGGGTATGATCATTATATATATATACATATATATATATATATATATATATATATATATATATTATTTTCTCATGATTATAACTATGCGCAAGTTGCTCCTCTTTTCTTTTTCACAACCAAATCTCATAATCCTTCAAATCCTCTCCTATACCTATCCAAAAAGAGCAGACGTCAGAAAAATGAAATGCTCCATTTAACTCCATATATATTTCAAATAAATTTGAAGAGTGATATTTCTTAATTTTCCCATGGATGTTTACGTTCCTTTTTCATTTGGAGTGCCAAATTTTGTATTTCCTGCAATCAGAGAAAGCTTTTGCTGGCTAATTATTTTTCCTGACGGTGTTCCCACTAAAATATTTCACTCTAGTCTCAAATTAATTAAATGAGAACTAAGGTAATTTTAACATATGCAATGTACATATAAATTAACTCAATCTCATGAGAGTTAGTTGACGATGCTGTTGAAGTGATCACAGGAAATGATAAATGTTGGCATAAAATTATATGCAAACAATGCGACTTAAGATAATAATTCACGGAAAACCGTTTGTCGGTACAGAAATAACCGCTAATGTCAAATACCCCTTATGTTGCCACATTATTTTATTATAAACATAATTTCCTCCTCGTGAAAACGCATTTAAATGGCTTTGAGGCTTTGACTAAGGCGACAGTCAAAGGTAGAAGATTAGAAGCCATGGAAGCGTGAAAGAGGGATGGAAGTCAATTTGCCTAAACCAAATGCATTGATAAAGTCAGAGTCCAAAGACTACACATATGAAAATATAGTCATTCAAATAAATTTTTTTACATGATAAATAACTAAACATTTTTACATTTGTGATCTGCTCAAATCCGCCTTCCCCACCTGCCCTGTGTTCGTGTTTTAAGTGTTTTCCTATCCCCTTTCCTAAAATCTATTTCTATGTGTGAATGAAAATATGTTCACCGTATGGCGGGATTACGTATTTGAATTTATATATATAAACCATAAACGCAGTAATCAACCCAAAGGTCGGTTTAGTAGGTGATGGTAGAGCTCACCCTTGTACCAAGCCCGACGGCGTGTGAATATTCACACATCAGAGTAGGGGGGCTAGTTCCTTTCCCTGTGCCGCTTATGGTTTCCCAGGAAGATCTGGTACCCGAAAAATCAACTAGCTTGGGTGGAGCTGCAGGTGCCCAGAGTGCCTTGCCCGGGAATCGAACGCGGGACCCTCCGGTCAGTGGTCCAACGCTCTACCCACTGGACAACCGCGACCCACCATATATATATATACATATAGAACAGCTAGAAATATTCATATACATTATGCCGAAAAAGTGTAGCATTGCCAAGTATATGATAAAAACCGACCACCTTATGTGTTCCGTAGACAAGATCATTGACCTCTAAGGTAGCATTTTGATTCGAAATCCCGATAATAGTTTGAATTCAGACCAGTGTCCTATTGTCTACACCCTCTTCCAATTATCCTTATGGCATAAACCCTTGCCTTAAATCCCTCCTATCCCTTCCCTACATCCCATTCCTTCCCTTCCTCCTAACTCCACCGCCTTCTCTATTGCAATCATTTGGTAAACATTCCTGACTAATGAATCTCACTTTTTTCTTCCCTCTTTTCACTTACTTCAAACATTCCTAAATACAAATTTGCTATTGACCTACCTTTTATCTTCCACCACACCACATCCTTAAACTGGTAACCATTTATCTAGCCTCACTTGAACTCATTGAATGTTACACCAACGAGGCACCTACAGGTGTCAAACGTCTGGAAGGTTTCCAGTAAATTTAGTCTCGTGAGTTACACTGTTCCTGTTTCATCCTGGCCCACTCATCCTCTGACCCCTTCCTCTCTTTACTATAACTTGTCACTGGGCCACTTTCAAGAAGGAATGGAAGAATGACGGTAATATTTGTCTAACGAGAAATATAATCTTAACAAAAACTGTTGCTGCGTAATCTGGTGAGACATGCACTTAATTTTGACTTCCCAGATTTTTATATTTTAAGGTGGGAAGTGGGATAAAAAGAATTGGTATTTTGAGCAGAATGCATAGAAGTATATCACAAAGAAGAAAATATTTTTGTCCAACTCCTGGAGGTTCTTTTACAAGTATAAAAGAACGAATAAATTCTCAGAGTTTTTCTTTAGTATTTTCTAATCTGATGACAACCTAAGACATCGATGATATTATAATGAGACTCGGTTCTCAGATACTGATCACCTGAAAATCTTGACCCACCAAATACGAAGGTAATTTGAGAAGTTCTCGGGAAGGAATAGAAATACACGACTTACCTGAGTGATTTTTTTCTTCATTTTTTAATGTAATCTCCCTTTACACTTATACACTCGATCCAGTAATATTTCAATGTTTTGATCCCATCTCGAAAATTAGATTCCTTCAAGCCGGCAGAATACCCGCCTACTTCATGTGTTAGTTATACGTTTGAAGAGAATCTCCGTCCACCGGAAAATTATCATACAGGAAAAACTATTACACTTCTTTTATGAGCATAACGAGATTATGGCAACAAGAAAGCGCGAAATAGACGGCATATTATTATTATTATTATTAAAATTTACATGTGCAAATAGACAAATGTCAGGTGGCACACAAGTCCCAAGTGTTACAATAAACTTGCCTTGAAAAAATAACATGGTTTCTGAAATACAATCAACATCACAAAAGATAATAAATAAAATAAGTCTGAAAAAAGAAAAAAAATACACTTTAAGGAAATTTCCAAACACCAATCTGTAGTACATAAAAAAATCCCCATTTCATTAACATTTGTTTCCCAATCAACAAGAAAAAAATTAAGCTATTACATTTAATTTTATACAACACATCAATCAAATGATTATAGAAGTTGTTTACATCTTTTCTTAAAAGTTTGGACTCTGTTAGGAAAGGGCTTAAAAAATTTTGCAGGTAAATTGTTCCAATCAACAATTGTTTTATTTAGAAAAGAAAATTTCTTTTTTTCGTTCTTTGTGCCCGGAATTTTACCTAAAAATTGTGGTCATTTCTCCCAATAAAATTCGGGTCCCCGCCTCTTTCCTTAGATCTGCCCAAGCCTTCTCCCCATTCAGAATGCGGAACATTCCACAAAGTCTGCTTACTTTCCTTCTAGTATGTAAAGGTTCCCAGCCCAACGTTTTTAGCATGTCAGACACACTATCCATCCTCCTATGCTTCCCCAGTACATATCGGGCAGCCTTTCTTTGCACCTTTTCTAGTTTTTTGATTTGTCCTTCTTCATGAGGGTCCCATACTAGAGAAGCGTACTCCAAAATTGGTCTTACCAGGGTCTGATACGCCTTCTCCTTAGTTGCTTTATCGCTCCCTTTGAGGTTTCTCATGACCCAATGAAGAGTTTTCAAAGCTTTCTTAAAAATGTAATCCACATTTAGCCCCCACCCTAAATCCTTGGTTAAATACACACCTAAGTATTTGCAACTATCACTTCTAGGAATGACATTTTCTGAGAATTTATATTCCCTATTGTTTCCATTTACCTTGTTACTAAAGGTGATGGATTTGCATTTGCTAACATTAATATCCATCCCATTTTTTGTCACCCACTCCACCATTTTATTAATGTCCCTTTGAAGTATGTCGCGGTCACTGTCATTTTCTATTTTCCTATAAATGATACAGTCGTCTGCAAAAAGTCTTATCTGAGAAATAATATCTACTGGGAGATCATTTATGTATATTAAAAAACAAGAGCGGGCCAAGTACGCTTCCTTGTGGGACACCCGATGTTACCCTTGTCTTTTCAGAATAGACTTCTCCTAATTTGACCCTTTGTGATCGACCTTCCATGAAATTTTTGACCCACGAGATTACTCTTCCATCAGTGTGCAGTGGCAATTGGCCCATCTTTAGCATTAAGAGATCGTGGTCAACTTTGTCAAAGGCTTTTGACAGATCGACTATTATACCATCCACTTCTATTCCCGCATCCATAGAGTCAAGCATTTCTTGGCAGAACCCTAATAGCTGAGTTTCGCAAGAATGCCCTTTTCGAAAACCGTGTTGGCGACTATACAACCAATTCTCAATCTCCCACAAATCCCAGAGATAATCAGCCAATATCTTTTCTAATAGCTTGCATACAACAGATGTCAAGCTTATTGGTCTATAATTATCAACTTGAGCCTTATCTACTCCTTTGAAAATTGGCGTAACATATGCCTCCTTCCAATCATTTGGCAGGGCGTTATTGTTTAAGGTAACATTGAATAAGTGATTTATATAATTTGAAACTACACTACCACCCAATTTGAGCAAGTCAATTGAGATACCGTCGGGCCCTTTTGATTTATTTGCCCTCATTTTCGTTATTTTTTTATAAATTTCTGCGCTCGTCGTTTTAATACTTTTGGTGTTTAATATTATCTCTACTCCTTGTTTACTCAGAGATGTATCTACAGGATCCTTTTTGTTTACCATCACCTTAAATACACTTGTATACCAATTATTAAATGCATCAGCCTTTTCCTTATCGTCAACGATTAGTGTTCCATCCCCTTTTTTTAAAGCTGTTATGTTTTCCCTGTTGTCTTTCCTCATCCGGAGGTACTTATAAAATTTATTTCCATTATCTATCCCGATTATTTTCTGTAGAAAACTTTCTTTGGCTATTTTCTTTTCTCTATTTAATTCACGAACTAATTGTTTGTAAATTATGAGCCATTCCGAGCTCTCGTTCCGTTTTTTGTGAATCACTCTCAGTTTTTTCTTCAAGGATCTGATTTTGCGGTTGTAGAACTCTGGGTCCGTATTTTCTTTAAGAATTTTTTTCG
The DNA here is from genome assembly GCA_037158775.1 of Hetaerina titia. Lineage (NCBI taxonomy): Eukaryota > Metazoa > Arthropoda > Insecta > Odonata > Calopterygidae > Hetaerina > Hetaerina titia. The sequence continues at coordinate 20,560,923 of CM073769.1, forward strand.
GGACAAATTTGTTTAATCCCTCCTCCATTATCCCCTTAAATGTTTTCCAGATTTCTTCTACATTCTGCCCACCACTTGCCCATTCCGAATACTTTTCCCTTAAAAAGGTCTGGAACCCTTCCCTATCACCACGTTTATATTGCCAAACTGTCTTTTTGTTTACTAGCCCCTTATACTGAGCCCCCTCCCAATTCAGGTACATACGCACAGCTGAATGGTCACTTATTCCCGGAAGGACTTCAACTTCCCCTACCCACTTTTCCGGTCTCACAAGTATGACGTCGAGGATGTTTCCCCCGCGCGTGGGTTTTTCCACCAACTGTACAAAACCCTCCTCGTTTATAAGACGACTAACGATTTCTTGGGCCTTCCCACCTCCCACCGTGACCTCGTCTGCCGACCATTGAACACCTGGAAGGTTTAAGTCCCCCGCTATGAGGATATGATCCTCAGGGTTAGCCGAGCATATGTCTGCTAATACCTCGACTGCGTACATCCCTTCGTTGGGGCTTCTATACATAGCAACAATTTTTAAAGTTTTCCCTCCATTCCTACCTTTAACATGAACACATATCATCTCACAATCATTTCTTATCCATTCCAAGGTGCTTATAAGTTTTTTATCTACACATATGAATATCCCCCCTCCACGACCATCCCTATCCCTTCTGTAAACTGCCAAATTTTGAGGAAAAATCTCGTTTGACATAATGCGATCACTTAGCCACGACTCCGTGCCTATCACAATATCCGGATTACATGCATCAACTAACGTCTCGAAATGACATACTTTATTTAGAATACTTCGGCAGTTTACCTGCAAAACTATTAAGCCCTTACCTTCCTTTCCTTCGGAATCGTGAGGTCCACCTCTTGTGCCCATTACAGGTTTCCCTGCTCACTGAGCTTTAGTGCGACATTTTTAAACAGATTTGACAAAACCCGGGATCCTTTCCTGTTTAAATGCACTCCATCGCGGCCCAAGTGACTGTCACCGACCCAACAATTAGGGTCCACGAATGTCAGACTTTGTTGCACGCAGACCCACTCTATTCCTTCGTTAATGGCGTCGATTTTCTTCCAATGTATGTCCCTTCTACGAAGAATTCCACTTATAACAATTTGCGCACTTTTGAACTTATTTTTGGCCGAGGTCGCCAAATCCCAAATAAAACCGATCAGATGGTCTTCTGACTTAGCACTTCTTACGTCATTTGTCCCTACGTGAATTATGACAACTCTTTCATCACCTTCACTAGCCATATTAGCTATTTTGTTGTCCAAATGTTCCACTCTTATCCCCGGAAAACACTGAACGCCTTCGTCGGTACTTTCGCCACAACCACTGACGTAACGTATTATAGAATCACCAAGTATTTTTACTTTGGGTGACCCTGGATCACCAAGAGACGACCCCTCCCTTGACACTATGTCCTCCCTCATCGGAATCACCTCCCTCTTCGGACTCACATTTATTCTATCCTTCCTTTTATCTCCTCGCTTCTTAGGCTGCTCTCTCGGTAGGATGCTTGCCCGTATTTCTCCAGCCCGATCGGCATCTGCATCACATGAGCTTCTGGTCGGCCTTAAATCTTCCCGTTTCCTCTTATCAGACCTTCGGACAAAGGGGAGATCATCTTCGACTTTTTGTTTCACCCGCCGCCTCATCTCTGCTAAAGATGTTTTAAGTTCCTCATTTTCAGCGGAAAGGCTGCAAATTGTCTTTCGAGCGATGCTTAAATCCGCTTGCAGCTTTTCAATTATCACCTCTTTTTCTTCTAAACCTCTTCGATTCTTTTGACTGTCACACTTACAGCACTGCCAATTGTCACTCACGCAATCCTCCAGTTTACTCTTAGAGCAATTAAAGTGGTACCAAGTGGTACCACCCACTACACTGGACTCCATTTCTCAATTTTCTACGGCAAATAATACACTTGACGTCCACCGCCATGCCCTTTCCCATTTCGCCCACGGGAGTGTGCCTTCTAGCGGTCTCTAATCCTCTCGAGCGGTGACTAATGCGCTGCTTTAAAACACGTCCGTCTACTTTGAGGGTCCGTGAGGAACTGATTTCCTTAACTTTACTCAACAATAAAAATGAGGCATCACAAAGGCAGAAGGCTAGTCGTTCTGTGTAGTTATTTAGTAGAGAAAAGTCCTTTGCTTCTGTTCTTTGTCAAGCATTGCTAAATCTCCCGTGTATTTCGCCTATTCTTTTGCAATATCCCTTCTTCGTTAACATGTCCTCTGGTAGAAATTCTTATTCTTTCTACATTTCAAATGGCAAAGCTTTTTTAATTTCTGAAATTAACTATTACTACGTAATTGTGGCCTTAATTGAATTGGTTTGAAAAATTTAACAATAAAATTTTGAATCGTCTAATTTTATGTATTTTATATTCATTCAAATGAGCAATTTTGATGGCAATTATTGGCCATGCACAATGTAATTTGTGGATTATTTTTCCGAGCATCCTAATAAACAAAGTATCCTAATGAAACAGAAATACTTCTGTGACTAGTCACTAGTGGTGCATTCCTCTGCTGAAAAGATATATTTACGAGTGATTATGTACGCTCGTAAAATTACTTCATAATATAGTATACCAATATCTCCATCTTTCGTCCGACATACTTGAAATTTGTATAGAGTCTTATAATGTAGAAATGGCAAGTTATTTTCTCGACTAAGACATAATTGTATGTGAATAGGATCTATAGTCAAGCTGTGCAGCGTCTCATCTAGCCTAGTATAAGAAAGTATACTAGCGCCTGGTGGCTAGGCATTGCGCATTACATAAAAGTTAATTGAATGCCTACATTCCAGGGGTTTCAAAATTTTGTTATTATTTACTTGAGGAAATGGAACATGCCTATTCCCACTAATCTGAATTTTGATAGTTAGAGTAAAACCTAATCCTCTCTAGATTGGGATATATTTTGCAACAGGGCAATTTTAGGATCAGGAATAATCAAGTAGCTGGCCAATTCTCCGGCTAAGGATTGGGGCTTTAAATATCATTAGAGCAATTTTCTAAGAATAGAAACGGAAAATAAGTGGATTAGATAAGCGGTTTTAGTAGATAAGTGGTATTAGTGGATAAGTAGATAGGCGGTATTAGTGGATAAGTGGATTGGATAAGCGGAACGTTCTCAAATAAATCGGCGAAGAAAGAAATTAGGGTGTGTTGCTTATTACTATCAGGGCTGAAAATCACTGGTTCATATTTGCTACAATTTTGAGCCTTACAACCCTGATAATGGAGGAGGATGCTACAGATACAACGGATAATAAATACGAGAGATGAGGCAAGACCGGAGAAGAGATGATAAAAAGGCCCCATTAAGAAAAAATAGAATATGTCAGCCGATTTTAAAGCTAATCAAGACACACCTTATGTGTTATCGACGTAAGTAAACGGAAGGACAAAATATTGAAGTTGAGGGAATACTGAGGTTCACACAGGAAGGTCAAATTGAAAACCAATGTAGAACGAAAAACCCAGTAAGGCGTATAAAATATTATTGTTAAATATTGGAGAATTAAGAACTGTTTACTTGAGATTCCTTGGTTTGAAGAGTTAATCGTAATTTCAAAGAGTTGTGCTTTATTTGTGCTCTCATTTGGGCAATTTAAGATGCTTCATGAAATACTAGGATATTTTTTCCAAACAGTAAACATGCTTCACAAAAAATATGCTCATTCGCGGATGAAGAGTATCAATTAAAAGTAACTATGACTTGTGCTTAGAAAGCATTGTGGAAAGATTATCTTTGAATAGCCGACGCAGGGTATTTTAATCAATGTGGGCGCAGCGTTTGAAAGAAAATAATTTGGATCAATCCAATTATTTTTCGATCTTCTCCATTGATTTTCTCTTACAGGCTAACCTAAAATAATTGCCCCCATTGAATTAATATCCGTCAGATAATAACATTTCCTGCACGTATTCAGTTAATTTTCAATTACATAAATTTCATTTAATCGTTCATCTTATCTTTTTCAATGTCCTTTTATGAATCCCTTATATCTTAACTTTTCTTAATAGTTAATAACTTTTTTGCAAAAGAAACACTTGGTTTTTCCACAAAATGTTTTAAGGGATTAAAACATTTAATGTGGAAAAACCAAGTGTTTCTTTTGCAAATATGTATCGTTTCCACAAAGTGACGCCTAAAGTTATCTCCGTTAATAACTTACTTGAATTACCATTGAATGGTTTGTGATATGCGTATAACTTTAAGCACCAGTTATAAAATTGTTAAAGTTCATGCTATTTACTACATATTTGATACATTTGCAGTTGTATCATAAATGAAAATTCTCTGGATGTTTATTTATTATTAACCAGGAAATTAGCGTACTTTATTGCAAATAATTTGAGATCATTGTCCAAAAATACATTTATTGCCTCTCCTTACAATAAAACTGAATGTAATCGGGCATTACAGTAAGTCTTACTTAATTAACGCATGCCTTATTTCTCTCTTCATTCTGTCCAAAACGCTCCTTATTTCTTATCCTATTTTTAACCTGTCTATTTACACTCTTTCCTCTTTTGTCTAACATTCTCCTCTCTAAAACAGTCTTCAACATTCCAATGTCGATCAATATGCTTTGTATCCATATATCCTACCTCATTTGGATTACTTCCAAAAAGTCCTTCTCTTTTAACCAAAAAAATCACTTTTTTCTCCTAAGAAAACAAAACCCAACATTCTTTTCTACAACATGCTCGTATTCATCTCACTGCCATTCCTTCTTCCCTTCATCCCGTCCAACATCCCTATCCTGTTTCTGTCCTTTCCTCGTTTTCCTAACATTCTCCCCTCTATTACCTTCTTCAACGTCCTACTGCCGCTCAATACGCCTTTCATCCATTTTTCCTGCCTCCATAGGATTTCTCTCAACAAACGCCTCTCCTCACCCACCATCTCCAGTACTTCCTCATTTGTTTTCCTTTCGGTCCATTTCACCTTCTCCATTCTTCTCCACACCCACATTTCAAAAGCCTCCAGTCTACGTCTATCCTCCTACGTCAATGACCACGTTTCCGCGCCTTACATAGCTACGCTCCATATCAGAGTTTTTACGAGGTTTGTCTTAACTTCCCTACTCAACGTCCCCGTCATAAACTCCCTCCTCTTTGTGAAAGCCTCCTTGCCTGACGTTATTCTTCTCCTTACGTCCCTACAACTTTGACCGTATTGGTCGAAAACACTTCCGTGATACGTAAACTATTTTACTAATGAGTAAATACGAACTCTATTTTTCCCCTCCTATTTTAATTTTTAGCTTAGCCTTTCTCTTTCTGGAAAATCACATACCCTTTGTTTTATTAATATTGATTCTCATCCCATATCTATTGCACTGAATTTCCCATGAACTCAACTGCGCGTGCAAACCCTTGGCTGACTGATAAACTAAAGCTTGGTCATCAGTAAACCTAACTGATTTTACGAACTCTCCTCCGAATTTTACTCCCACCTCCAGCTCTTTCCATGCCTTTTTAATCATTTCCTCCACATATCGCTGAACATTGTAACCGATACCTTCAGCCATGATTGACGATCCACTCTCCCCATCTGGGAAGGCGGAACTTTTGCGCGTAGGTGACAAATGTAGTTCTGTAAGTGACACCGTTCGCCATATAACTGGTAACGAGAAAATTAGTTCATTAAAGAAAGATGAAATTACGGATGAAATTAAAAAGCTCGTAAATTTGTTTAGGAAATTTCTGGACACACATCAGAGGGCGTTAGGTAATCTTGAAGCCAATGAGAAATACACCAAAAATAATTGTGACTTAATTAGTGAAATTATCAGAGAGGAATGAGATCTATGCCCCCCTAAATCAGTAGGAATATTCAGAGGGTTGAGGCTTTTCAAATATAAGTATTATATAACTGAATGATGACCAATTTTCTCTATTTTCAAAATTCACTGAAAACGTTCATTGTAGATGGCTGCCAAACAAACACTAACCAACTTCAACTTCAAACTTGAAACGTGTACTTTATAGATTGCAAACTTTCCATGCAGTGATTTTTTAAGCAACTTCCGCCATCTCTAGGTCAGGCCGGATACTTATATGACCACCCTCATAGGATGACACGAAGGAAAGAAGCTTTTTAGAGAGAGAATAGCCAAGAGGAATGGATAGGAAAGGGAATGAGGGAACCGGCAGAAACTTGACATAAACATTCGTTGGTCAGGAGTTTGTATTGGCAGTTTGTGACAGTACAGCAGTGGGGGAAGGGATTTCCACCGTGTTAATGTTCTCAAGGGTGGAATGGAAAGGATTTGACAACTGTGGTGTGAATGGATGGTAGGGAGAGGAGGGAATTTTGTATATGCTTGCCCACAGACTTTACATATGTGGGTCCCCTAGGTTGTCTTTAGTGATTGTAACACCTAGGTATTTTACTGTATCAAATACATCTAGGTTAAATCCAACTACTTTGTGACCAAACCCCATTGATCTTTTAAAGAAATTTACCATCAAAATTTATAAGGTTTAATGACCATCCCCATTATGATGGAATGGGATTTCAGTAATGCAATCTAGATCCTGTGCTAGAACTAAATGATCTTCATCCCCAGATATCTTCCGATAAATCAACGTATCATCCTCAAACAAACTTATCTTACTCTTCACTCCATGGTTCAAATCGTAAACAAAAATCAAGAGAAGCAAACGCCCGTTTACACTTCCCTGTGGTCGTCCCAAGGTCTCTCGTATGTTGTCGGAACTAACACCATCAAGGACTACCCTCAGTTCCTGCTCTGACCCAAAGTCTTGAACCCTTTTTATTGCACCTTAAATTTATGACTAGGTTTACCATGGGCAATCTTATCAATTGCCTTTCAAAAATCTATAACGATCACATCCACTTGCCTACTACTTTCGTCCGATAAAAATAAGTCATGTGTGACTAATCCTAATAGGATCTTGCATGAGTGGGTTTTCCTGAATCCGTGTTGATTGTCACTTAAAAAGTTTATGTTATCAAGATATCTTATTATGGAACTGACAATTATGTGCTCCAAAATTTTGCAACACATAAAAGTTTGAGAAATGGGTCAGTAATTACTGGGGTCCTCCCTGTCACCATATTTAAAATAGACACTATTCACAGAGTTTTCCAATTCTTAGGGACTTTTCACTGTAAGAGAAATTTGATACATATAACTTCGAGGTACAGGGCGATGATAGGAGGTAAATATTTTATCGCCCTAGGCAGTCTATTTATGGAACCCGGAGATTTGTTAGGTTTAATATTTTTGAGATTTTTTACAATTCCTTGTTCGTTCGCTGTTATGTATGCCATGGGTTCAGTATATATTGTTTCCTTGTATCTACTGGATATAACGTATGTGACTACACAAAAAGCTTTTGATAGAGTGAATTGGGAAAAACTACTGCAAGTATTGCAAAAAATAGGAATATATTGGAGGAATAGGAAGCTTGTCCTTCTTGTGCAAGAAAAAAACCATCACTTTGGATATCTCTCCATCTCCATAAGCATCCTTAACTATGTTCATTGCCTACAAACAAAATTTTTCAAGCTAAATGCAAAATTTTATCGCATATCATTGATCCAAGGAAAGTGACATCCCGAATTCGCGATGTGACATTTAATTAGATGCACATACTTGGGTAATTTAATGTACGCTTTTATTAGTAAAAAGTTTAGTTGGTATGGTAGTCTTAAAACCCTTTATATAGCGGTTCATTCTTAGTTCCCCAGGGATTTTTTCCCGGTGACTCTCGATCCCGTTTAAGTCGACGAGGCGTCCTTGAATTAGAAACAGCGATGGAATATGTCCACTATTTTTTTAAATAATTCTTTCCAATGAGGATAAAGATGACTCTGGCGCATTATGCTTAATCTTTGCATGGATTATATGTTCTTCAAGGATTTAGTATCCTTGCATCCGCGTTGGAACCCAGTGTTTGTGAGTCGATTCAATATGGAAGATGTACAAAATAGCTCTTGATAGGTCTACTTTAAATCGATGGGTAGTAACTGCGAGCCTTGAAAGGCCAAAATTGTGATGAATCACGCAGCGGACGTCCGATCTCTGCCACAGACGATAAATATTGCAAACTCGTCGAAGATTTTATTCAAAATTACCGGCGAATAACTCAAAAGTTTATCGAAAAATATGTTGGAATATCCAAGGTACATAGTTAAAGAATTAGGCAATCGTAAAATCTGTGCACGATGGGTGGCACGCCGTATCACAGACGATAACAAGCAAAACCCTCCTGACTTCCCCGATCTTGCGCCTTGCGATTTTTATTTTTTCCATCAACTCAAAATACACCTCAAGGGTAATCATTACACCTCGGACGATTAGGTGAAGGCAAAAATTGGATTACAGCAGAAGTGCTTCTGAAGGATATTTTGTTTGTGGTCTACAAGTACTTGTGCATTAGCTTTAAGCCTACCTTCGTAATGGTGTTGATATAAGATGAAATAAGGTAATTATTATGTGTAAAAATCCGGAAAAGTACGTCTATAGCTTTCAACCGTGTGGGACAGCATTGGCTTTATCGAGATCTGATTCTTTCTCCTGATGTTACCAGCTACGAGGGTTAATAGAGTAGTTCTCGAAATACAATAGAATAAAACGACTAACCGAAGTGAAACTTTTTGATTTTTCAATGTGATCTCCCTCTACACCTCGATCCCATCTCGAAAATTAGATTCTTTCAGGCGCTGTTTTTTTATTCATTTCGTCCCACTTAGTGATATGCCTATCAAAAGAAACTTGCTAATCATGATTTGAAGTAACGAAGATGTCTTATACTATTTCCTTGGAGAGTGAATTCGATTGCTTTATGAGAGTAAGTGAAATGTTTAAAAAATGTACCTAAACGGCACTTGTGAAAGTAACTTCGTACCAGCTGAATTAAGCGGGTGGATGGAATAACGGCACCAAATTTTATTATTAAGAAGGGAGCAAGCGAGACTTATAGTGTACTTAAAGATAGGTGCAGAACAAACGACTTTAACCCTGAAACTAAATGAATTATTATTATGGCCCCACACTACTCTGGTAGATCAGTCCATAAAAATAAAATAAGGAAGATAGTGAATTTTAATAATCAAACCACTTTACTTTTCCACATAAACTTTTTAATTTTTACAACCCAGATTTCGTTATTTTACAACCCAGATAACATTATTAAAAGTCATTATGAAGATTTTCCACCAAGTTACGCCAGAAACTGTTTTATTTATAAGGAAGATAGATTCCAATTCAGATTCAAATATTCATTCCTTCCCCAAACAATCAGGAATCACAATAGTAAGAAAACGAAGCCACTTTGGAAGTATTAAAAACATTCAATTTACACCTCGGAACAAAATTCAAAAATGCAAAGATAAAAGGGACACTTGTAGGTGCATGCGTATGTTTGTAGGTTGTTTTTGTGTTTGTATGTATGTGGGTTGAAAGGGTTTTTGCATGAATGTATAACATGTTTTGCTTCTGGATTTTATAAAATTGTAGCTTTTGCATGTGCTATTATCATCTGTTAAGGGTGGTGCCCTAACACCCAGGGGGCAGGGGATGGGAATCGTGAAAATTCTGGAAATGGTCAGCTCTGGGGGCTAATTCATTTTGAGCAAGTCATTTTTGTCGGTTCAATGCTGCCATGTGACCACGGGGACGCAGTTTTGTCATCCCTGACCGAAGCAAGGGATGTTCATGAGATAAAGTAGGGGAAAGAAAGTCTCGCAGGCAGGAAGGAGTGTGGCAGCCGTCCACCGCCACGGACACACCCGCCTTTCGAACATACTATATAGTAAACCCCGAGATCGCGGTTATAACTAAGGGATAAGCTTAATATTTTATGGAATGATACGACGGTTGGCTGAAAATGAATGCACACTTACATGTAGACAACAATCAAAATGACCTTTAAAAGCACTCTGGTGGCGTGTGGAAGTAACATTCCTCCTCAACACGCATGCGCAGGTTTGAGGTATTTACGTTTATCCAATGTATTTTGAGAAGCGGAAGTATGGAGACGTGTTCTATTGCTATGACAACGCGAATTTTCACGAATCCAGAACTTGAAACCGCCATCTTTTCATCGCTAGTACTAAAAAGTACTAAAACACGTCACCATAATTTCGCCTCTGAAAATACCCTGGAAGTATGGAGACGAGTTCTACTGTTATTTCAATGCGAGCTAAAAAACGAGATGTTGTCGAATTTTTAAACTGTTGAAAAGGTGACTACTGCTGTAATTCATCGTCATTCATTCATCGGCGATGCTGTTGAAAGGTATATTTTGCAATTTGACTTCCCATCGATTTACAGTAGCCATATCAATGAATGAATCCTATTTTGAATGAGTGCGGTGTTGCTCCACTGACGGGAAACAAGGCCGATAATTCTGCAACGAAGAGCGGAAATAGACATATTTTTAAAATGTTATCTATTTTCCTTTAGTTTTTTTATCATTAGCAGCCCCATATTATTTCGGTTGATCAGACGACAAAGATAAGATGATGGTGACAGATTCCTGTACAGACAGATGCAGAGAAAATCATTTTATACATTGAAAATATTTAAATGATGAGTTCAACTGAGAAAAAAAGTGTCGGACGAAGAGCAAATTCCTAAGCATTGCAGCGAAGGAGAGAATAATGTAAGTAGAAATACGAAGAATGCTGAATAATGGGCATATTGATGTAAGACCTTAGGATGCTATATAAGTAATAGAGGGAAGGGAATGCACAAGAGATAGCGAGAGGTAATGATTAGGAATGCTAAACGCAATAGAGGGAGAAATAAATTAAGCGGAATTGAAGAAAGGGTACATCAACATCTGCATAATTACCTATCTAGCCACCAAAAACGTGTCTGGCAGGGGGTGCAGCAACAAGAGGAAAGGGTAAGAGAGGAGGGGGCCGGGTTTTTCAAATGGGCGGGAGAAATTGAGGGGAAAATATTTAATATAAACCATAAACAAAGTAATCAACCCGAAGGTCGGTTTCGTAGGTGATGGTAGAGCTCACCCATGTTCCAGGCACGACGGCATGATAATATTCACAGATCAGAGTAGGGGAGCCAGTTCCTTTCCCTGTGCCGGTTATGGTTTCCTGGGAAGGATTGGTACCCGAAAAATCAACTAGCTTGGGTAGAGCTGCAGGTGCATAGAGTGACTTGCCCGGGAATCGAACACGGGACCCTCCGGTCAGTAGACCAACCTGATGTTTGGTTGTATTTAGTTAGGAGAAACATGAGAATTATTTTGTGATTTGAGTGTGCATACTTAACCTAACGAAATGGTAGATTACCCATAGTAATATTTATAAGGATTTGGCTATTTTCAGAGAGCATCTCAATCTATCCACTACTTCAGTCTTTCGTTAGCCTAAGCTTTGGTAAGACCTATTAGTCAAACTCTTGGTCTTTCGCGTAAGAAATATTTTTTAAAGGGTGTTCCCCGAAAGACTTTTTTCGCCAGGCAGTCGCCGGCAATCAGAGGATGGAGTTTGCTTGAACCCAGCGCCATCGACCAAGAAGACGAAGTGCGGGTGACGTGCACAGAGAGAGACAAAGAAGAGGTAGCCAAAGTGGATCGGATGGCGTCAAAATGGCAAAGTATCTTTTATTATTATTACGTAATCTACCGGTTAAGGAAGTTTTTTGGATGGACAGAAATGTCAAATAAATATTTTGTAACTGCAAACAAAACCCAATCCAGCATGCTACTCTAGATCAGGTCCCTCTTCATCTCAGTGTACTTCTTTCCTCCCTTCATCCCGTCCAACATCCCTATCCTGTTCCTGCCCTTTCCTCGTTTGCCTAACATTCTATCCTCTATTACCCTGTTTAACATCCCACTAAAGTGCACCCACTATGCAGATTTGATATGTTCTTTTTTGCATAGTCTTCTACATATCTACACATCTACGTAATACCCCGTAACCCGTCGCAATGACATGTGGCAGGGGGTGGTAGATCACCAGCCTTTCTAAATGTATTACCGCTATTTCCTTAATACACCTGTCACCCCGCCATCCATTCAAAAATCGAATTGATGGAATGTTACCGAACACCATTCATGCAATATACCTACACTAATTACGTGTATTGCATTATTAGCAGCTTGCCTTATGCCTACACAAGGAGGACAAGCATAAAAATCCTCATATTAATGTACATGTGCACGTAGAGTAGAAGAGGAGGGATTGCATACGCACAAATATCTTCATCAGCCGATAGTGTCCTATCGCAGGCACTAACCATGAAGGGGCTCTCGACAATATTGAGCCCTTCCACAATGATCCTGTTCATTTGTTAGCCAATCGTCTACATTACAATGGAAATTGAATCCGACAGACGACTGTATTAGGTGAGATTGGCAGGAGCCCATAGGACAATTGAAATGTGAAATGGAGAGGAGAAAATTCGCATTGAAGGTTGATTTCGTGGTACGGTGTACCTAATATGGTCACGAATGGTGATCGAGTGAGGGACAAATGAATCCGTGAGTCAGTGAGTAGGCATCTCCGCGGCAAGTAAGCGAATGTGTCCACCATCAAGCCAACATTTTCTGACCGCAAATGGTACGCGAAATTTGCATCAAGCCTTTCAACCGAGAAAAGACTAAAAATCAGATAAATTTGATTCCAATGTATATATCAATATTTTCCCCATTAAAAGAGGGGGAAGTTCGGGAAAGAAAATTTGAGGACTCTAAATAAATACATACTAATACCTTAGGAAAAATGCACGTAATTCAAAAATGGCTAATAAGAATTATAATAAATGGACAAGCGGAAAATACAACGTTTGATGGAGTAACTGCATCGTGGAAATGAGAGCGACATCCCTGTGATTCCAACATCCATATCCTGTTCCTGCCCTTTCCTCGCTTGCCCAACATTCTCCCCTCTATTACCTTCTTCAACATTCCACTACCGCTCAATACGCCTTTCATCCATTTTTCCTGCCTCCATAGGATTTCTCCCAACAAACCCCTCTCCTCACCCACCATCATCAGTACTTCCTCGTTTGTTTTCCTTTTGGTCCATTTCACCTTCTCCATTCTTATCCGCAGCCAAATTTCAAGAGCCTCCAATCTACGTCTATCCTGCTTCAACGACCACGTTTCCGCACCGTACGTAGCTACGCTCCATATCAGAGTTTTACGAGTCTTGTCTTAACCTCCCTACTCAACGTCCCCGTCATCAACTCCCTCATCCTTGAGAAAGCGTCCTTGCGTAGTGATATTCTTCTCGTTATTTCCCTACTACTTTATTCGTATTGGTCCAAAATACTTCCGAGATATGTAAACTGTTCTACCTGCTCTATTTTTTCCTATCCTATTTTAATGTTTAGCTTAGCCTATTTCTTTCTGGAAAATCGCATTACTTTTGTTTTATAAATATTGATTCTCACCCCATATCTATTACATTCAACCTCCAATTCACTCAGCAATGCTTGCAACCCCTTGGCTGACCGAGCAACTAATGCTTGGTCATCAGCAAACCTAACCGATTTTACGAATTCCCCTCCGACTTTCATTCCTACCTCCAGTTCTTCCCATGCCTCTTTAATCATTTTCTCCACATACGTTGAACAGCACCGGTGACAATGGGCAACCCTGCCTAACCCCTCTTCCTAACACTGCCCATCCGGACTCTCCGTTCCCCACTCGCACCTGAGCAGTCTGAGACATGTACAGGTTGCGGATCAGTCTCCTGTCCCTCCAATCCATTCCTATTTTCTGCAAGATATGCATTAATTTTTCCCTATTTCACTCTATCAAACGCTTTTTCGAAATCTACGAAACAGCCAAATACGTCCTGCTTCTGTTCTATATTCCTGTCGATTAGTGATCTCATTACTGCAATGGCATCACGCGTACCCCTTCCTTTCCTAAACCCAAAATGATCATCTACTAAGTAATCATTAGCCTTACTCTCTATCCTTTTGTTGATGACCCTAAGGATAAATTTAGCTCCTTGAGATATCAAACTTATCGTTCTGTAGATTACCTAATAAATTAAAAAAATATCAATTAAGTTTGCACATCCTCAAAAAGTAGTTGACGGTTGAATATATACTTTGGGGCAATAAATATAAGTAGACTGAGGTATATGTGCTCATATAAGAATAAATATAAAGTTAAGGACAAGGAAACTGATTTTCTATCGGAAGGAAAGCTAATTTAAATTTTAGTTCAGCAGGAAATTATGTTGACAAGACGGAAAATTTCAATATTTCTGCAGTATTTAACGAGTACATGGATACAGTAGCCGAGAAATGAGTAGAATCATGTCTCTGAAGTACGTAAAGAAGAGATCAACATATCTGACACAAGTGCTCTGGGTTATGCTGCGAGGAAAGCATTGTCGTCTTTCACATAAACGACGAGGATTTACGGATGGGAAATCTTTGTCCTAAAATCTTGATGATGAGTGTACACGTGTTTGGGGTGTAGGATTCCCGGGTAACAGGGAAATGAGCCGGACAAAGAGTAAGGCGAATTAAGAAGTTTTCATTGTCGGACGAAGGGAGGAAAGGGCAAGAACGGATGTCCAAGACCGTGACGGAATGGCGAATGGGAGGGGATGCGAGGTTAAGGAAGAGGATTTAAGATTATCCTCCATTATTTAAATTCACAATCACTTAATGACTTCACTGAATCCTCAAAAATTCAATGGCGTTTAATAAAAATCCTTCACAGTTTCCGTACACAAGGAAGTAGTGACACCCGATTAATACAATTAAAATAATCTCCACGTCATCAACTTAAAATTACGAGTCGGTATGAATTCATGAAGAATTTGTTAAAATAATGAACAATGATACATATGGGAATCGATATTAAAGCCGATTACACCCAAACAAAGACTACGACAACAATAATTTCAGCCAGCATGAAATAAGAGATGTTTTATGGCCCATAAAAATTAAAATCTTAAACAATTTATTCCATTGTTTAATTACATACATTATACATTGTTTTATTCCTACATTCTCACCTGTGTCGGTAAAGGCTTTCTACGTAGGATATACTCTCGGAACGGGCCACCCCACCATTATCCAAAATAAAGAGAATTAGTGAAAAGCCGCACACCACCGTCCCTCAAAAGTTTACTGTCAAATTTAAGTACAGCAGCCCCTACGCACACTGCTTTGAAGGGCAGCCTACTAACTTGGGACTCGTTCTGAACCATACTCAGTCGCTGCGTTTGCCATGGTCGAATGCTGCCCCGCTCATTGAAATCACTCCCACCCCTTCGCTTATTTCTTCTCCCACGTGCAAAGCCATCGCATAGATCAGCGTGAAAGAACCTCCACCCCAAAGAACTTCTGCCCCCCTCCTCCTTCACCCATTTTACCATTCCGAAACACTCATCCGTCAGGTCATCTTCGGTGGACGAGTTTTTCCCCCTTCATTCATGCCCCCCCCCCGCTAACGTACTAATCCTCCTCCCTCACATCCCCTCCTTCGTCATAATCCCCCATTACACTTGCTCGCTCTCCGCCACTTCCCGTTCCCTTATTTTCCAGGTTTTCATTCCCTGCACTCCTCCAGCTCACCTTTTTGCCTACATTGTTTCCTTCTGCTCCTTGGGGCCTTCCTTTTCTGGATCGGAACGCGAGTGAAGCTCTCTGGAAGTGTCGTTCGTGTCTGTGGTGGAAGGACGAGGAGCGAATATCAGAGTTAGGGAAGATTGAGCCGCTCAATCTTCCCTCATTCTTTCATCACACAACTGGGTCAATGGGATTACTCGGATCTGCTCCGCGTATTCCAAATGGGCTTGAATGAGTTTCACCAATTCTCGCCGTCGATTTATATCTTAGTAATCGATCCTAAGCGGGTCGCGGTGGTCTAGTGGGTAGAGCATTGGACTACTGACCGGAGGGTCCCTGGTTCGATTCCCGGGAAAGGCACTTTGGACACCTGCAGCTCCACCCAAGCTAGTTGATTTTTCGGGTACCAGATCTTCCTGGGAAACCATAACCGGCACAGGGAAAGGAACTGGCCCCCCTACCCCGATGTGTGAATATTCACACGCCGTCAGGCTTGGTACATGGGTGAGCTCTACCATCACCTACTAAACCGACCTTCGGGTTGATTACTGTGTTTATGGTTTTTTAATCGATCCTAAGGGATATTTTTGAAATTTGGCGATGATTGTACAGCTCGCGATGACCACTCTCAGCCACCGTGGAATTCTAGAATACATTGAATGGAGACATTCTAATTATATCTTAGTCCTACAATAATGTTGTCCTCGATTGAAGAATACCATATAATAGTCTTATGCTAATTTCAGATTTCTCTAAATATATCGACCATGAGTTCATTCCGGGGACCACTTAAAAGAATGTAAAATTCGGTGCTTTAGACTATCACGTCGCATTATTATATTTAAAATATTAATGTAATGCGAATATCCAATGTTTTTAACAGTTACTTGGCAATGAAAGATCCAGTAAGAAAGGTTACTCATTTTTTTCTCTTTTCATGTGCCTAAGTAAAAATTCGTGCCAACTGTGGATAATTATTCATAGGCGAGTTATATATGTCATTAAAAACTGATTCTACGGACTACTATACTATATGCTACGTATAGACTGTGAGAAAATGAAATTTATTCAATTTTCATAATGTTGCATTTCATAGTCATTGAAATTAGTGCCGCTGACAAGCAATGTTATCAGCATGGAGTTGTTTCTTAAATTAAAAAGTTGTAATGGTAAATTACTTTCATGTGTGTATTGAAGAGTTTACAAGGAAAAATTTAAAACCCACAAATCATACCCATCTTGTCAATCTTCATTCGAAAACCTTACTTAGTTTTTTTTTAATCTTGATCAATTTCATTTAACTATCTGCCACCCAGTTCTGATGCCATGTACAGAAAAATTACCAGTAATAATAGTTCAACCGCAAATCTACAAAAATAGGGTGATTTTTCATACAAATTTTCCTAGTTCGGTAATGAAATTAGCATAAGACTATTATGTGGTATTCTTCAATCGAGGAAAACATTATTGTAGGACTAAGATATAATTAGAATGTCTCCATTCAATGTATTCTAGAATTCCACGCTGGCTGAGAGAGACTATTACGAGCTGTACAATCATCGCCAGATTTCAAAAATATAACTTAGGATGTTTTCGGAAATTAATTGTTTATTTTTTTCTTTGTTGCCTTGACCTCCAAAATATTTAATAGGTTTCATGATCCTTTTTCTAATCACAAACTCTCCCATTCTGCCACCCCTCCCATAGTTTTACTATTTTCAATTTCTACTTCCTGTGTTGAAATAAGTTTGATGGGCCTCAAATTTTACTCCAACCCTAGAATGAACTCTACTTTGGAAGAAACTGTTTTATGATATCTGAAACATCTCCAGTTCATCATCAGCATAACTTTTGGCATCACCATATGGTTCCCCTCAATTCAAGGATCCCACGCTCTGATGTGTGCTCGACCACATGCGTCCGCTGAGGCAGAAGAGGGGACAGTGAAGAGAGCAGGATTCACTCTACAACTAGTGACATAGGCTCTCTTGAATGTTTACATATTTTTTCCGCTATCCTTCCATCTCACCTCGCTTTGACCTAAAACATCTACATTACGTCTTTCAATTTAATGTCTCTTACCTATTCTCTTTAATATTCTCCAATTCGCTTTTCCTCAACATAGTCCCGACATTCCATGTTTCAATAATAACTACTTTCGTCTTTTCTGCGTCTTTATTCCTACTACTGTTATATTTCCTCTTCAAGGGTTACTTGGGATGAAAACCGTGGAAGCCTTGTCTTGTTGCCTTCCTCAATGTTTTTATCGTGAAACCATCACTCAATGCCCGACCCACTGGGGACAGACGCCTTTGCTGCCGCCTCACTGAGGTACAGGCGCTGCGTGGACCATCTTTTGTCTGGCTTCTAACCTTCCACCAATCTGGTATGGGTGACCCTACCAGCAACAATTATTAATACACCCGCCAGCACAGCTTTAGGGGTTCTCGGAACTCACAAGCCCTTCCACCACGTTAAGATTAGTCCACGGGAGGGAAGCAACACACAGACCCACCGACCGATTATAAGTGTCACTATCTATTACACCAGAGGATTCATTAAGCAATGTAATGAAAATGGGCGAATGTGTGCACGAAAGTAATAGATGGTTTTTTCTCGCAATGGAAACTTTTCCATGTTTAAATTAGTTCATCTAGGTTTGATACCCAACATATTTAGAAGAGTGACTGCATATGACTGCATAACGGGTCCCTCCTACGCAACCTTTGGATAACGATAATTCCGAAAAGAAACTTCTTTCAAAATAAAAAACCAGGCGACTAGCAATTTTCAAATGTGCAAGACTAAATGCTACTATATATACACCAATGGTGCGATTATCCCCTTATATTTGACGAAGTCTAAATTTACATTTTGCAGTAGTTACTAGAAATTTTTACTTTATGTTACAAACCTGCGAATATCTGTATGATATTTTTTTCAATTTTATTGGCTAGCAACAGTTCCAACGCTATCTTAGCAAAGCTAAAAATTCGTGTGTTAGTTGTGTACCCAGGATAAAGGCCAAAAAATAAAGATCAAAACAACTGTTTAATTGATCTATGGTGATAAGTAGGGACCCCATCCACTTCAAAAATCAAAGGTCATTACAATTTCTATTTCTTAAGTTTGTGTCTAATTGGTTATTTAACTTTGCATTGTTTGTTGCTACTAATGTCGCAATGATGTGGTTTGCCACTGTTTAATTACAATTAAAGACTATTTGGATACAAATCATTCACTAATTAAATGCTCGCATCACTTTTGGAATACACCATCATCCTCGCAAATCCAGTATTCTCCGGGCAAGGTAGTATTACCCCAATTAATGCAAGTTTAAGTGTCCTCAACACCATATTTCAATTTCGGTGCGCTATGAATTTAATGAAAAGTTTTAAGGATAACGAGCGTGTCGATATCTACATTCAAGGCGGACAGACCCATGAGAAGAATTCTAAAACGAGATTTGGTGGATGAAACACACTCTTAAGACACTACGAAATAGGATCAGCATAAAACTTTTTACCTTCGTTTCTCGATCTTGCCGTTTCAGAATGGTGCTTATACCCCGCACCCTTACCTTTTAATTCCTCCGCGGTTCTTTCTTCATACGACGATTTTCATCCTTGGATCTGGTTTCTCGTTCTTCTATCCACCGTTTGAATGTCCACTGAAATTGTTGGATTGAAATACATGTTAGGAGATGACTCCGCTAAAAGTTACTTTGGCGGCATCTCCCGCAGTTTCCTGAAATTGATACAGTAATTGAATTTGTGCACTCTCACTATACGAGTATTGCTGGAAGCATATGGGAAAGAGCAGAAGTCCAGCACTAACAATTAGATTTAACAGAGAAAAATTATAGTTTTGTCGGTAATTGCCCAAGAGTTGCTCTCGCGAATTTGTTTTTCGATTCTGATATCGTTCGTGGTTGTGACAGAAGCTAATAATACTACGGCCTAGTGCATGAGCTGAGCAGTGGCATACCTACGAAATGTAAAATTTCTACTTACCATTTTTGTGTTCTTTCTTTCCTTTTAATTTCTAAAAATCCAGTTTATTTTTTCATGTAATTGAATTGAAGCTTTTATTTTCCATCCATCCCTTTTTAGGGCGCTATGTAATACAGGCTGTGATTTCTTTTCAGGTCTGGTTTGAAGCACCAGATTTCATGCATCGTGTAGGCGGCCTGGTGCGAACCATGTCTCTTAATTATTACACAAAGTTCAGTTTTTAAAAATAATATTTATTTTGTAGGTTAAGGGTGTCACTATCATTTTGAAAAATATTCTTTTTTCATCGTGGCAACGTACCTCTAATAAAAATAAATCATAATAGGTCCAAGTATTTTCAGCAATAATTTTAAGGCAAATTCAGAATGTCGAACATTCTGTCACGGAATGCTGAACTTAAGACTCCTTAGTACCTTGTAGGATCTATTTATAGTGTCTTTTCCTGGCTTTTTCAAATGAGATGTTCTCTGCGGATAGTCTTACACCGAAGTGTTATGGTTGTACGAGTGGAGGAAAACCGTACTGTCCTAATTTGTGGCCAGAATGCTCCATCGCACAGAAAGAAAGAAAGCACGGCAATTCCACATTTACACTTTATTCAGACGACCATGGGTTTATGAACTCCGCTGCGATGACTGCAAGGCATTATATATTGGACAGACTGGGAGAACATTCAACATCAGAACCAAAGAGCACTTAGCTTGCTTCACAAACAACAAACACATCCCAATACGCAAATCATCTACTAACATACAAACACCACAGTAAATTCATCCCCAACATCTTACACATAGAGAAAAAAGGTCCAAGGTTAGATGGACCGGAAGAGTTGGAAATAGTCACCCGCAAGAATTCTAAAGAAACCCACCTGGTTAATGAGATATTGTACCCTTCCCGTTCTTCCCTCCCCCTCTTCCCTCTTATGCCTCCCATTACCAAACCATTCCACCTTAACCACGCAAAGCCTTCAAACCCCCGCTGAATGCCCTATAACCTCACCCACTCCTACACATTACCCAGACTCCTCCCCCCCTCCCTTTTCCTTTCTCCCGAATCCACCCCCCCCTTCCTGACTGTATATATACCCGCCCTCTACTATGTATGCCTTCACCTGAAGATGCCACGCAGTGGTGAAACCATGGTCGTCTGATTAAAGCGTAAATGTGGAATTGCCGTGTTTTCTTTCCTTCTATACGTTGGAAAAATTCCACATAGTAACGGCTAAAACAGTCTTATAGAGAATACTCCATTTTAGTTTCGTAATCTCGTCAAGAGTTCCCTTATTCTGAAAAAAGGAATTAAGTTTTTCCTTATTTATGGCGGTAGTAAAGGAGAAGTAGGATTTGGAATATTTGGTAATTGGAGTGAATAATGGTAATGTGAAAAAGTTCTTTGTTGCATCGATGGACGTGTCTGTCTGTTCAGCAAAACCCAATTTGTGGCGCTATATAGTGTCCAAATAACAGATTATATAGATTCGAAGTTTCCTAAGCTTTCTCACTATTACAGAGGGGAAAACCTTATAGTCCAGTGCACAAGGTTTGCTTCTCCGCATTTTCTCTTATAGAAACGGATTACAGAGACTGTCCTCAACGACTAGGGACTGAAAAAATAAAACAAATGCGATGGCGACCGGTAGGTATAGGTGGCCTTTTTTCTCCACTGTCCTCTAGTTATAAACATTTCTCAAGTTAATGCGTCCATAAACAAAACAAATTCTCACCAGTTCAATTATAGTATATCCTACAAAGGAGAAGGAATTGTGTCGAGTGGACAGGCGCTACATAGTCGCTGCAACGCCAGCTTTCTTGGTAAGCTATTTGTAAGGGCCGACGGATTACAAGCGGTCCATGAGGAAGCATTCCAGGACTTCCAGCCCACAAGAAGAATAAAATGGTTAACACACGAGTTTAAATTTCAAATTCTCATAGTCAGAATATTTAAACTAATACACTATTCACTACTATGTTTGTAGGTGCATGTGTATGTTGTTTAGTAGTTTGTGAGTATGAATGTGTATGGGGTAGACCCCCCGCCACACGCCTTTGCGGCGGGTTGCGGGGTATTCTTTGGATGTAGAGGTAAACCCTTCTCCACCGAAACTCAATTTTCATTGATATTTTGATATATGAAAGCAGTGGCTGTGACAGCAAGGACTGCTAGGACTGCTTTTGGGAAAGCAATTTCAATGACGTAAACTGAAGGCCCAATTTCTCAGGTGTATAAATTTACAATCAAAGCACAAGTTTTCCGTTGATATTGGAGCACACGCAGGAAAGTTTTAAGAACCCAGATATATAATTATAGAAGGCCCAATGTAAGGGCGTCGCACTAAAATTTAAAAACAAAACGCAAAACAAAAATTTAAGCTACGCGATATATTTTACAAATTTACTTCGTTATTAAGACGATTGAGTGAAAGAGGAAAAAGGGACAAAACAGGGGAAGAGTATGGTATATGTCACGGAATACTGCGGTAGAAAGTCGAAGGCGCATTACGTGACGCATGAATTCAGTTTCGACGGAGACTGGCTACGCGATCTTCCACAAGCAAATAGATTTCGCCGACTTATTCGAAACTTGACAAATGGCCATTGTTCTCAATTGGACATTCAAATGGAATGATAAGAAGGAAGAATGAAGAGAAGGAGAGAAAGATTGCACGAGTTTCCTTTTGCTGACCCAAAGAGGTATCGCGCACAGCTCGTTGGAACCCATTTTCCGGCATTCGTCAAAAGGTGAGGACGAAGGCCGATGGCCGGTCCATCACGTCCCTCCTGCAGAAACTACAGAGAGGTACGTCCTACTGATACCATGTTACAGCGGTCCATTAAAACAGGAATCCGCTGCCTTCGGAAAAAAATCAGTGGAAGGAACGTGAAGAAGGATGATTGATAATGGAACAGGAGGAAAGAGAGCGATGGGATGATGCAATATAAGAAAATATCAAGCACAATCCACATGTAATTAATACTTTCTTATATAAATAAAATTATAGTTTTTTCACGCCTGCATATCATTATGTTACAGAAGGCTACGTGTGCCTGACAGTGTATGCTATCTCTAAATTAATATCATATCCCAGTCACTTTAAATGTCCTACCTAGTTTGATCGCTTAAGAGTCACTTTAATTCACCCCCCGTGTCTCTAAGGGCATTGGTTGCGTCCCTTAAGCCCCATCGGGGGCCCTACCGCGAGGATGGAGGCCTTGTCTCGAGTTAAGGGGGCTCCTACACACTGAACCTGTAACGTAGGGGTGTGGGGAAGGAGAGGAGACGAATCCTTACCTTGGTTACGTCTGCAAGGTCCAACGGCGGCAGACCGTTCTCCATCGACGATCCCTCGGTGCACACGCACGTCACACACACACACACAAGCACTTCTTCACTAAAAAAACACCGTATTGACCATGCGCCACACATCAAAGACACTAACACCGTTTTCCTCTTGACAACAATCATTGGGGTCATCATGGCGGATCCCCTCTTCACAGGAACTGGTGTACTCCGTGCAAGTAGGTGTGGTGATTGTATGTGCAGCGGTGTTGTGTTATGAGAAGCCCTTCATTTTGAATGGTGATGTTGATGTCCGCGGCGCGTATAGGAAGTTAAAAGTGTATGCTTACGTCAGATCTGAAACTGTTGAGGAATAGCCTTAGTTCACATGAACAGAAGAATATAATTCGGGCAAGGAATACCCACCGACGGTGATACAATTTATGCCACCGCACATTTGAATTCCATGAATTAAAAATCCGCACCCTTTATTATTACGAAGAAGATCCTCACGTATGTACGAAAGCCTCCACTCATGCGGCAGCTGAATGAAACGCCCGTGAAGCGAGGACAATGTAATACGTCAACACCAACAGGCGTATGTGGGAAGAGAGGCATGGATCACAAGTTAAAAGTTTCAAGTCGAAAAAGGAAAAATGCAAAAAATGCAAACCTACCACACTTCTCAATGAAGTGATGTGATGACAAACGGCCACATAAGGCGAAGTGTGTGAAGAGGAGACATTTACGAGGTTATTCCACGGTATGGCTTCCAGGAGTAAGCCGAGAATAAATAGTCTTTCAGAATACTCTTGACTATATCAGCCAAAATGAAATTCACTCTCGAATATCCTGCGTAATTAATCCTTTTAAAGAATTATTTTATTGAAAGTTACGGAAAGAAAAATCAGAGGTAACTAAACATCCTATATATTATATGTGACAAGGGGAAAAAATGAAAATAAATGAAGATTAAGCTGGCAAAATTGTGCAGAAATGTGACGTATTGTCAAGGTGCTGTGTAGGTAAAATAATGGGATTTTACTGGTGGGAAATATCTTCGAAAAATCAGCGATAGCACAGCAACCGGTTAAGCGGGTTAGGTATTCATTAACCTGAAGAACCGATGTAGTTACCTCGTAAAAACATGGAAGAAATATCTCGATGCCCGGATAGACAAACGCTGATAAAAAATTTCTGCTGTATACTACACTAACAGCTGGAAGATGGGACAATAATGGAATCAATACGGTGGCATCTTCGATGTCGGATTACAAGGACAGCTGGTATGTACGAAACTGTATGAGTAAACCCAAAAAAACCTAACATTCGGGTTTCTGTAGTTGCCCCAAGTTACAAAAACAGAACTAGGCATCCGAAAAAATTGTATGCCTGCATGTGCTTTTCCCAAACAAAGTAAATATAAATGTGAAAAGTTCCTATTGAAATGTGAAAGGGAAAAAAGTAATAAAAATAGTGATTGTGCCCAGAAGTGAAATTGCTCCGTCAGGCACGATATAGGAACCGATCGAGTTGTTGAAACGAAGATTATCCGGACGAAATGATGTACTTGGTATTCGTCCTGTCTCGTCATAATGCTATTCCGATACGAGGGAATGTATTGGGAATTAAATGAGCGAAAAAAGTAGCACTTTTCGATGACCATGTGGGGGAATGACGACGGAAATAATTTTGAATTAATGGAAACTGGCCTCTAAAGAGAGTCTCCAAATGAATAACTAATAGAAAAACAATTAACTACTTCCCACTCCGATATGAAATCGAATAGGGTTGTTGTTCGGATGATAAATTATATTTCAAGAAAGGTCTTCCTTTGGGTATTTAGAAGCCACGAACTGCTTCATCCGCGACCATAAGAATATATTTTGGACAGAACAATGCTTCAGCCAAACACATAGGATGACTAGACGCGGGACGAGTGGTTGAGGGTGCAGCCGACCTTGCGAGTGGGTCAAATGGCGATGGAATTCGGTATAGGTAGGGAAAATGCGGAGACGAAAGGGCACTTCAACTTTAGATTCCTTGAACCAACTACCAGCAACAAAAACTTGGTTGCAGAATTGATAAATGAAAATGTGATTATTCTGAACACACAGCGCTATTCAGTAAACGTACATGATGTTATGTTAGCGACGCCATTATTCGCAGAATCGACATTAGGGCGTAAAATTTTAACTATAAAATTTTTATTTCGAAAAAGAATAAAACCACAGATGGTATGGAAAGAAACAATTCATGAGAGTACTAGACACCGTGGGACAAAAAATTGAGTTCCACACTTCTAAAAGAAAACCTTCTAGGCTGTGATGAGTGCAAAATATGGTAGGTGTGTGTTAGTGATTTGTCACTCCTGAAACAGAAAAATTGCATGTTAAATAATGAAAAATACAGAACTTTGAAGTATCGTACTAATTACAATCGATTTAATTAATTTATAACGTTAGTTCCAACCGAAAACGGAAATGAAATACAGCAACTCACATCTTCCTCGAAGGATGAAGGCTCCTCCGCTCGCTCGTGGAACGCACACGACGACCCTGGACTCCAAATCTTGCGAACTTACACAGACGACTTCCTGCACCGACCAAAACTGAGGGGCGAAAGACCAATTTTGTGTCCCGCTCGGCTTTAAATAGGGAAGAGCTAGAAGAGGGTGGGTGGGAGGGGATGAAGGAGAAGGTAAGGCAAGTGAAAAACTAAATGGGAGGATGGATTAGGGGGGGAGAATATTTGGGGAAGGAGGGGGACAACCAGGATTGAAAGATTATCCACACATGGGATGAGGAGGAGGAGGGTGGGAAACCGAATACAAAGAGGGGAAGGGCTGATGTAAGGATGAGGGGGGAGGGAGGCCCTCGTGAGGAGGAAGGAGGGTCGGCCGGATGCAACGAAAGAGGTGGCAGAACGGCCGTCGCGGTGAGGAGGAGGTGACCAGGAGGGGGGGATGGGAGGGGGGTAAAGGCGATGACTGACGATTCCTCCGAAATGGCCGTTACGGGGGTCGAATGGGCGCCGCGGAAGAAGAGAACGACTCCTCGTGCACTCCCTACGGCCCATACAACAGGCCAGATCACGGTCTCCCAGTGAACCCACGAGGGCACGGCTTGCGGTAACTCCGAACTCGCCCCCAGTTCTAAAACCCCCGGCCCTTTTTATTTTCCACGCGGTCAACATTCCTTATAATCTTCATTAGTTTCCGATCGATCCTTGTAAGGCCTAGGTATGGAATTGCATAATATACGACTCTAAGATTCTCTAAAAAATACACATAATTATTCGAAATCCGAAAAAGTAATTCCGACCTACGACACACCAAATTGGAAGAAGCTCGCCATTCAATAATTAACAGCTAGCGGAAGAGGCTGGGTGGGAGGGAGTAAATGAGAATGTTGGCGAGAGAATGAAAAAGGGGGAAGTTTGGTGAGAAGAAAGGGGAAGATAGTAAAACCAGGATGGTGGGTTGCTTGGGGGGAGGAGTGGTTGTGGACAAGGGTATGGGAAGGAGACAGAGAGCTGGAATAAGTAAGGAAGGTAGCGTCGAGTCGGCCGGCCGGGGTTCTAGTGGATTGAAAAGGAAGAAGTGTTTTGTAAGATTGGGAATGGCGGGTCCCATTGAAGAAGGATCACGTCGAAATGTCTTTTTAGATGGTCGAATCGGCACAGTGAAGAGACAGAACGACGATTGGCACCCTCCTTCCGACTTATGCTACAAGCCAGGGCACGCTCCCACCCCATCGCACCATTTGGGTACGGTACGGAGTCACTCGTTCTCGCCGCGCGTTGAAGTCGGGGTTGTGGGAATACGATTTGGAATACATTGTAGATGTATATATCTATCACTTTATTAATAAAATACACTTCATGCCCACCAATTGGAGGGCTATTAAACTGCTGAGCGTATTGAAATCAATATTAAACGATGATGAAGTCAAAGAAAGGTATGCCGAAAATACTAACTGGAATAATCTTAAGGTGGAGCATGCGGAAGAGAAGGAATTATGATATCCCAAAGTTTTAGCGGGTAGAGTGCAGTTGAAGTGCTGAATGATTTTCACATATCTTATCCGCAAACATGTACAACGCATTATGCACTGGCAGTCAAACGGGATGAGCTTTCCAAAGGTCTCCAAGGTTTCCAAATCTACAGGTAAATATTTTCGGGGAAAATTAGCAACCTGTACATATCCTAAACTGCTGAAGTGCGTGAAATGAACGGAGAGACGGGCTCAACAGATTTATTAAAAGGGCAAGACAGGGCCTCGTTGAAAAGTACAGTAGATTGTGGTTACCACTAACAGCTGTATGTCAGCAGGGCAGAAATGATAAAAAAGTTATGGGAAAAATGGAAATTGTGTGTAATTCATAAAATGAACTACTTACGTTGACGAATGATCGAGCTTCAGTTAGCCAGTAATCCAAGAAATCCCAAGAATTGCTGAACGCATTGATAATCAGTGTGATAGGTATGGCTTTAAATGAATGCACACAAATATTATGACACCCTTTCCGGCGAACAGCATGACAGTACGAGGTGGTAATGCGTTCCGAGAAGACGGACCTGATTACGGGGGGGATGAGCATATAAATAATTTATTCTAATTATTATTAAATGCTGGTCATCTCACTCTTTGTATGTCCGGACGAGGGATTTAATCATTCTCAACTCTTTTTTATTTCTTATAAACTCTTTCAACTTTTTCCCGTTGTTCAACAAACGAAATTAATGTAAATGAGGCGTCATCCCTCATTCACATTAAAATCTAATTTTTTCCAACGATTTCGGTGAGGATTGGACTGTTAGTTGCCACTGTACGTGTCTTATTCTTATTTTATCGATTTAATCCAGTTATTATTACCTGCAAGAAACTACAAGTTACTCAAAGGTAACGGGAGTTGGTAAGTAGGGAGCTAAGGTTAAGGGTAAGTGCAATGTTTAAAAAATGTACTTTAACGGCACTTGTGAAAGTAACTTCGTTCCAGCTGAATTGAGCGGGTGGAAGGAATAACGGCACCAAATTTTATTATCTAGCGAGGCGTAAATTGAAGCCTGTTAAAAAATTCGTTTAAATTGTTATAATAACAACAAAAGCGTGACAAGTCTCTTAGGGGATTTAGGGTAGGAGCCACTTGAGATACGAAGGAAGCAAGCGAGCTTTAGACTTTAAGAAAGGTGCAAAACAAACGACTTTAACCCTGACACTAAATGAATTATTATTATTATTACCCCACACTACTTGGGTAGATCTGACTACAAAATTAAAATAAGGAAGATAGATTCCAATTCAGATTAAAATATTCATTCCTTCCCCAAACAATCAGAAATCACAATAGTAAGAAAACGAAGCCACTTTGGAAGTATTAAAAACATTCAATTTACACATCGGAAAAAAAATCAAAAATGCAAAGATAAAAGTGATACTTGTAGGTGCATGCGTATGTTTGTAGGTAGTTTTTATGTTTGCATGTGTGTGGGTTGAAAGGGTTTTTTCATGAATGTATAACATGTTTTGCTTCTTAATTGTATAAAATTGTAGCTTTTGCATGTGCTATTATCATCTTTTAAGGGTGGTGCCCTAACACCCAGGGGGCAGGGGATGGGAATCGTGAACATTCTGGAAATGGTCAGCTCTGGCGGCTAATTCTTTTTGAGCAAGTCATTTCTGTCGGTTCAATGCTGCCATGTGACCTCGGGGACGTAGTTTTGTCATCCCTGACCGAAGCAAGGGATGTTCATGAGATAAAGTAGGGGAAAGAAAGTCTTGCAGGCAGGAAGAAGTGAGGTAGCCGTCCACCACCACGGACATCATCTATATCTACAACTACATATGCCCCGCAAAACGCTGCAAGGGCGTGTGGCGGGGGGTTTTCGGTCAACACCCAAAAAAGGAAAAAAGAAAACCGCATTAAAAACTAACACACACATGCAAAGCCGAATCCACAGTAGTGCATACATTCATAGGAACATCCTATCATTTTACACGGACACCGTCGCCTCTCGAACATAAACCCTGAGATCGCGGTTATAACTAAGGGATTAGGTTAATATTTTATGGAATGATACGGCAAGGCTAAGCTGAGAAAATTGCTACTGAATTCGCAGGAATAAGTACATCAGAAATAGAAGCCTACGCAAGGTTGGACAGGTGTGAGGACGTGGACATATGGTGACGATGTAAATGAATGATTAGAGAAAACTTGAGAATGGAGATTTGATTTTCTATGTCTCCTCTTTCGCTGAGGAAATCATTTTATACATTGAAAATATTTCAATGAAGAGATCAACTAAGATAGAAAATGTCGGACGAAGAGCAAATTCCTAAGCATGGCAGGGAAGGAGAGAATAATGTAAGTAGAAATAAGAAGAATGCTGAATAATGGGCATATTGATGTAAGACCTTAGGATGCTATATAAGAAATAGAGAGAAGGGAATGCTATGCACGAGAGATAGCGAGAGGTAATGATTAGGAACGCT
Source organism: Hetaerina titia (assembly GCA_037158775.1). NCBI lineage: Eukaryota > Metazoa > Arthropoda > Insecta > Odonata > Calopterygidae > Hetaerina > Hetaerina titia. The sequence goes on from CM073769.1 coordinate 20,590,286, forward strand.
AAACGCAATGGAGGGAGGTATAAATTAAGCGGAATTGAAGAAAGGGTACATCAACATCTGCATAATTACCTATCTAGCCACCAAAAACGTGTGTAGCAGGGGGTGCAGCACCAGGAGGAAAGGGTAAGAGATGAGGGGGTCGGGCTTTTCAAATGTGTGGGAGAAAGTGAGGGGAAAATATTAAATATATACCATAAACGCAGTAATCAACCCGAAGGTCGGTTTAGTAGGTGATGGTAGAGCTCACCCATGTACCAAGCCTGACGGCGTGTGAATATTCACACATCAGGGTAGGCACAAAAATATCCTCGGCAGGGCAGGGCCAGTTCCTTTCCCTGTGCCGGTTATCGTTTCCCATGAAGACCTGGTACCCAAAAAATCAAGTAGCTTGGGTGGAGCTGCAGGTTCCCAGAGTGGCTTGACCGGGAATTGAACCCGGGACCCTCCGGTCAGTAGTCAAGCGCTCTACACACTGGACCACCGCGACCCATTTTAAATATATATTAATGAATATAAAAATATCCTCGGGAAGTCCCTAACCTGTACGGTAATACTTATTGTGTCAAACTGACTCCTGGGAGATTTCGACTACAAGCATTCTGGTCTCTTATCGTTCTTTGAAAATATGACCTTTTAAACCTGTCAGTCTTGCAGTCTATCTTTCAAATATTATATTCGTGATCCCCCCGTCCGTAATACGTTGGGGTTCGTGTTATGTTCTTGATGTCATCGGAAAAGGGCCCATCTCTAATGTTTTTAATAAGTTTAATCTATATTTTAAACGCCGCTGAGATAGAGGATGCAAACCTAAATTGTCTAGCAAAGTAGATACGCTGCTGCGTTGGCCATAACAATGTTGGACAAATCTAGCCCCCGTCCACTGAACTTGATCCAAGTCAGATCTCCAATTAATATATTTTAAGGATCCCATTTACTTGCCGCATACTCAAGGTTGGGCCTCACCAGGGCAAGGGAACATCGTTCATTCACTTTTTCGTTGAATTTGCCTAGCACTCTTTTCACAAATCCCTTTTTTTATAAGTATGACCGCATATTTCTCGTATATGCTTTCCCCAGGACAGATCATAAGTAATTGTTACACCCAAGGATTTAAAGGAATCTACCCTCGCGATTATTGTTTGTTTCACTTCGTAACAATAAGGGAGAGAATTACTCCTTTCCCAAAAATGTATTAATACACATTTTTTCAAACTTAATTCCAATTGGCACGTGTCACACCAGTTCTGAATTGCATCTAGTTCGTTGGTTAACAAGAATCTGTCTTCATACCTTCGAATGTCGCAATAATTTATAGCATTCAAAGCTGCTCGGCTGCATAGGATAATTGCAACGGAGAGCATTGCCATGTACAGCATCGTGTCATTAGAAGATTAACCTGTCTCCGTGCTCATCGGAAATCTATACAAAAAGGTTAGACTACCAAAAATAATTGGAAGGGAATGGAATAACCCCCTTACACTGTAATCAACCAGTACGTCGATTTCTGACAGAAGAAAACCCATAAAAAAGTTACCTATAGAAAACACAGCGTGTGAAATCACATACTAAATAGAAAGGATTATTAATGAGATTTGTGCATCCACATCTAAAAAAAACCCGCAATCCGTCGCAAAAACGTGTGGCAGAGGGTGTTAGATCACCACCCTCTCTTCAACACCAATCATGCAACAACCTAAACATATTACGAGTCTTACATGCTTAGCAGTTGTTCCTGTGCCTACACAAAGAGGAATGGAAAAAACATTAAAACGGGCCAGGAACACATGCAATTCAGACACATATTACCGATTAGTATTTTACGCATTTTGGACGTACAATTCACAAATACAGTAGATTTTATATACATTCACCTACTGGCGCACGATAGGCGGTCGTATGGGCTGCAGATTTGAAGAGTGTTTTGTGGGAATTAAATCTTATGCATACCCCATTTTTCGACAGCGCGTACTATTTCTTAGATGTTCCCCATTTTATTATTTTCGGGAATAATGCGACATGGTCGTATTTTCCTTAAAACAAATTAAGTATATTTTATTTATTTATTTAAATGCAAACATTTACTTATTAATTTAGTTACTGATACTCAAAAAGCAATCAGTGGTGAAGTTGTGAAGAGCAATTCACTTTTCTCATCGCATTATCTCTTGATACAATATATAGTACATTACAAGTGCAATCGCTACAATCATGTAATATAAGTGATGTATCCTATGGAACACAGTGTTCTGAAGATGACAGAGTTCAGAATGTTTATTTCTATTGTTTGACGCCCGCCGAATGGTGTCTCGAGAAGCTGCCCAAAAACTTGCGCAAACCTGCGGGGGCATGGATCAGGTTTTTGGCCAAATTAAAACCCCGTAGCGTAACGGGAATGAGGATTCGAAACATGCACTTCGTCAGCTTACTTCTGGATATGTCAAGAGGGACTCTGAGGGAATTGTACCTCAGTGATCCCCCAAATGCGCACGAGGCGCATCCTCCACCGCCGACCGATGGATGCTTCAACTGGGAAGAGCAGCCGGTTGAAGAATGTGAACCCACAGAGGAAGGTGCTTTCCATATTCCTGACTGGGTGACGAAAGTAATCAAAGGATTACTTTCGTCACCCGACGAGCCGACGAGCCATCTCCTGCAGACCATGCAAAGAAACCCCAAGTGAGTCACACCTCAAAAGATGGGCGACTCTATGTTGCCACCAGAGCTCTCCCTGGGCGGTCAGGTGCCTACGGCTTTGTGAGCATGTCAGGGGGTGCTGGTGACGGCATACAAAGAGGGGGTCCCCCGAAAATTCAAGAAAGAGGTGGAGAGGACTTTAGGTGAGATGCCACGGGACGAAAACCATGCCGTGGCGAACAGTTACCATTTAACTGGCAACGAGCAAATGCTGAAGCAACCCAACATCAATGCTTTCCCACCACCGCACCTCGAGACATAAGAGGAGGCCAATCCAATAAAGTACGTATAGTATCTCAAATTTAAATGATGATACAGTTAGCAAAAGCTCCGCATATTGTCATTATATGCGTACTACAACCCATTGTTTTCTCCCAGACAATTTTCTTCTCTGTGTTTGAATTTGACTTTCACTTCCTCATGAAGTTCATGCCATTTATATCCAAGATCAACATTTAATATTCACGGGAATAGCATTATAATGGATAATAGAGAGTTTTCAAAATAGTTACCTCTTCAAAAATTACTTTTTTATTGCCATCACCATTATACAATTATTTTTTAATGAAGGAGCATTTCTAAGCAACATATTCTTCCTTGTTTAGTCTAGACATGTCCAAGAAATTATTCAACACGCAAAGGAACAGATTAAGGCTGATGGCATTGGTGAGTTCAGTCAAAAGCTGGGTCCAATTCGATGGCATCTCCGGCAAGATTGGAGCCTTATTCAAAATAAGTACCAATCGGCCAAGTACTCATATGAAATGGCCACAAGGGCCCGGGAAGAGGCATTGGAGGAGAAGAAGAGAGCATTGGCAATGAATGTCGATGCACTCTTGAATAATCTGGGTTTACTAGAACGTCGAAATGTGTTCCTATTAGATTTCATCGAGAAGGGGATGTATTGTTGCATTACGAACATCCATACTAGTAATTGATCAAACCTGTGTATGATATATTATGTTTATGCTTATTAATATATATTTAGTGTTATAATAAAATGTTAGTTTTTAAGACACATCAAGATTGATTTGAATAAAGAATATTTGAAAATGAGGTAATTTGCATTTTCACTTCTCCGATGGAAAGAGGCCCATTAGAATTTATGGAAAGATATTTTAGATATTTTTTTCGCCCTTCTAGGCACCGCACGGATGGTGCTCGAGTGACGGACAATGGAATCCGTGAGTCAGTGAGTAGGCATCTCCTCGGCAAGTAGGCGAATGTGTCCACCATCAAGCCACAATTTTCTGACCGCAAATAGTACGCGAAATTTGCATCAAGCTTTTCAACCAAAAAAACACGAGTAGTAAGGATAACTTTTGATTCCAATGAAAATATCAATATTTTCCCCATTAAAAGGAGGGGGCAGTTCGGGATATAAAATTTCAGGACTCTAAATAAATACATACTAATGCCTAAGGAAAAATGCACTTAATTTAAAAATCGCTAATATGAATCAGAATAAATGGGCAAGCGGTAAATACAACGTTTCATGGAGTAACTGCATGATGGAAATTAGAGCGACATCCCTGTGAATCCCTCAGAAAAGAGTGGACGTTACACTAGCGTGCATTTTTTGCCCATATCATCACAGGAAATTAAGGGGAAAACATGAATCACGAATGGTATGATTAAGGTTGGTAGAGCACGACGTTCGGAAGACGCCCTCATAGCTTGAGGTAAAAAAAACAAAGAGAGAGAGAGAGAAAGAAGGATCGATTGACAAGGACTGGAGAGAAAGATTGAGAGAGAGAGAAATCGAAATAGGAAAAGATCGAGAGAGAGAGAGAGAGAGTAATCTGAAGGAACAGAGAGATGTCGAAAGATATAGAGAGAGACAAAGAGAGAGAAACAGTGATCGACAGTGAGAGTTCGACAGAGAGAGAGAAAACAAAAGACAGAGATTGATAGAGGGATCAGAAACTATACACATTAATTATGTGAGATACCATACGAATGTCATCGGTATTTACATAAAACATACATCATGAAAATCTTACATTAGATTTGTAATGTGAACGATGTATTTACGTAAATCGGGCCGGCATAAGAGGCAACGTACGTAATTTATTTTATGAGTTACACACAGAATTTCCATTTTTCCCATAACTTTTTAATCATTTCCGCCCTGCTGATATACGCAAATCAGTTTAATAGCCCTCTAATTGGTGGGTATGAAGTGTATTTTATGAATAAAGTCGCAGATATATACAGCTACAACCCAATCGTATTCCCACAACCCCGAATCTTCCCCTGCATTCTCGTATCGCCCGTCCCTCTACGTCCTGATTTCCTCAGCTGAACCTTTCCTCTTTCCAGGTATTGGCTTCCCTTACTCGCTCTTCCAACTCCAGAGCCACCCGGGGGGAATCAAGTGAGTTTGGGATTCGTCGGACTTGGCTTGTTGGCGGAGGGAATTAGTTTATCGGATTACCAGTAATGATGCTTACCGAGGATTTCTCAAGAGCTTGAAATTCCTCATCTTTTTTCAAAATCCACCCCTAAGTATGCGTCACGAGGAACTTAATCTTAAATTAATCAAGATTTTTGGAAACATAGGCCGCCTAGAAATTTGATCCGGACGTGGGGGTGTTGGCGGAGACTCAACGCGCGGCGAGAACGAGTGCCTCCATACCGTACCCTAACGGAGCGATGGGGTGGGGGCGTGCCCCGGCTTGAGGCATTGGCCGGAAGGAGGGTGCCAAGCGTTGTTCTGTCTCTTCACGGTGCAGATTCGACCATCTAAAAAGGCATTTCGACGTGATCCTTCTTCAACGGGACCCGCTATTCCCAATCTTACTAAACAATTCTTCCTTTTCAATCCACTAGAACCCCGGCCGGCCGACTCGACGCTACCTTCCTTACTTATTCCAGCTCTCTGTCTCCTTCCCATACCCTTGTCCACAACCACTCCTCCCCCCAAGCAACCCACCATCCTGGTTTTACTATCTTCCCCTTTCTCCTCACCAAACTTCCCTCTTTTTCATTCTCTCGCCAACATTCTCATTTACTCCCTCCCACCCAGCCTCTTCCGCTAGCTGTTAATTATTGAATGGCGAGCTTCTTCCAATTTGGAGTGTCGTAGGTCGGAATTACTTTTTCGGATTTCGAATAATTATGTGTATTTTTTAGAGAATCTTAGAGTCGTATATTATGCAATTCCATACCTAGGCCTTACAAGGATCGATCGGAAACTAATGAAGATTATAAGGAATGTTGACCGCGTGGAAAATAAAAAGGGCCGGGGGTTTTAGAACTGGGGGCGAGTTCGGAGTTACCGCAAGCCGTGCCCTCGTGGGTTCACTGGGAGACCGTGATCTGGCCTGTTGTATGGGCCGTAGGGAGTGCACGAGGAGTCGTTCTCTTCTTCCGCGGCGCCCATTCGACCCCCGTAACGGCCATTTCGGAGGAATCGTCAGTCATCGCCTTTACCCCCCTCCCATCCCCCCCTCCTGGTCACCTCCTCCTCACCGCGACGGCCGTTCTGCCACCTCTTTCGTTGCATCCGGCCGACCCTCCTTCCTCCTCACGAGGGCCTCCCTCCCCCCTCATCCTTACATCAGCCCTTCCCCTCTTTGTATTCGGTTTCCCACCCTCCTCCTCCTCATCCCATGTGTGGATAATCTTTCAATCCTGGTTGTCCCCCTCCTTCCCCAAATATTCTCCCCCCCTAATCCATCCTCCCATTTAGTTTTTCACTTGCCTTACCTTCTCCTTCATCCCCTCCCACCCACCCTCTTCTAGCTCTTCCCTATTTAAAGCCGAGTGGGACACAAAATCGGTCTTTCGCCCCTCAGTTTTGGTCGGTGCAGGAAGTCGTCTGTTCGCAAGATTTGTAGTCCAGCGTCGTCGTATGCGTTCCACGAGCGAGAGGAGGAGCCTTCATCCTTCGAGGAAGATGTGAGTTGCTGTATTTAGTTTCCGAAGTATGATTTCACTAGGGCGATGTTCGTACAGCCACATTATCATGACAAATTAAGTTTCACAGCGGTAGATATGTTTTTATTCATTAAAGAAAACGAACAGTTTCTGTATTCGATCCCTCCATGCTACAATGGATTGCATTTTTCGCAACAACTTTATGTAAGTCTCGCCGTGTTTAACGTCAGTCGTCGTAAGAACTCTTCGGAAAGTTACGTTGTCGGTCGGAACTAACGTTATAAATGAATTAAATCTATTTTAATTAGTACGATACTTCAAAGTTCTGTATTTTTCATTATTTAAAATTAGATTTGTTCTCTTTCAGGAGTGACAAATCACTAATACACTCCTGCCATTTATTACACTCTTCACAGCCTAGGGATTCTTCCTTTTGTCCCACGGTGTCTAGTACTCGTATGAATTGTTTCTTTCCATACCATCTGTGGTTTTCTTCTTTTTCGAATTAAAAATTTGCTAGTTCAAATTTTACGCCCTAATGTCGATTCTGCGAGAAATGGCGTCGCTAACATAACATCATGTACGCTTATTGAATTGCACTGTGTGTTCAGAATAATCACATTTTCATTTACCAATTCTGCGACCAAGTTTTTGTTGCTGGTCGTTGGTTCAAGGAATCTTAAGTTGAAGTACCTGTTCGTCTCCGCATTTTCCCTACCTATACCCAATTCCATCGCCATTTGACCCACTCGCAAGGTCGGCTGCACCCTCAGCCACTCGTCCCGAACCTACAGGCGTAGTCATCCTATGTGTCGCGCTGAAGCAGTGTTCCGTCCAAAATATATTCTTCTGGTCACGGATGAAGCAGTTTGTGGCTTCTAAATACCAAAAAAAAAAGACTTTTCTTGAAAGGTAATTCATCATCCGAACAACCGCCCTATTCGCCTCCATATCGGAGTGGGAAGTAATTAATTGTTTTTCTATTAGTTATTCATTTCCAGACTCCCTTAGAGGGCCAGTTTCCATTAATTCAAAATTATTTCCGTCGTCATTCCCCCACATGATCATCGAAAAGTGCTACTCTTTTTTCGCTCATTTAATCCCCAATGCATTCCCCCGTATCAGAATAGCATTATGACGAGACAGGACAAATACCAAGTACATCATTTCGTCTGGATAATCTTCGTTTCAACAACTCAATCGGTTCCTATATCGTGCCTGACGGAGCAATTTCACTTTTGGGCACAATCACTATTTTTATTACTTATTTTTTCCCTTTCACATTTCAATAGGAACTTTTCACATTTATATTTACTTTGTTTGGGAAAAACACATGCAGGCATACAATTTTTTCGGATGCCTAGTTCTGTTTTTGTAACTTGGGGCAACTACAGAAACCCGAATGTTAGGTTTTTTTGGGTTTACTCATACAGTTTCGTACATACCAGCTGTTCTTGTAATCCGACATCGAAAATGCCACCGTATTGATTCCATTATTGTCCCATCTTCCAGCTGTTAGTGTAGTATACAGCAGAAATTTTTTATCAGAGTTTGTCTCTCCGGGGATCGAGATATTTCTTCCATGTTTTTACGAGGTAACTACATCGGTTCTTCAGGTTAATGAATACCTAACCCGCTTAACCGGTTGCTGTGCTATCGCCGATTTGTCGAAGATATTTACCTCCAGTGGACTCCCATTATTTTACCTATACAGCACCTTGATAATACGTCACATTTCTGCACAATTTTGCCAGCTTACAATCTTCATTTATTTTCATTTTTTCCCATTGTCACATAAAATATATAGGATGTTCAGTTACCTCAGATTTCTTTTTCATTCTTTCGTGGAATTCAAATGTGCGGTGGGATAAATTGTTTCACCGTCGGTGGATAATCCTTGCCCGAATTATATCCTTCTGTTTTTGTGAACTAAGGCTATTCCTCAAGAGTTTCACATCTGACGTAAGCATACACTTTTAACTTCCTATACGCGCCGCAGACATCAACATCACCATTCAAAATGAAGGGCTTTTCATATAACAATACCGCTGCACATACAATCACCACACCTACTTGCATGGAGTACACCAGTTCCTGTGAAGAGGGGATCCGCCATGATGACCCCAATGATTGTTGTCAAGAGGAAAACGGTGTTAGTGTCAGTGATGTGTGGTGCATGGTCAATACGGTGTTTTTTTTTAGTGAAGAAGTGCTTGTGTGTGTGTGTGTGTGACGTGCGTGTGCACCGAGGGATCGTCGATGGAGAACGGTCTGCCGCCGTTGGACCTTGCAGACGTAACCAAGGTAAGGATTCGTCTCCTCTCCTTCCCCACACCCCTACGTACAGGTTCAGTGTGTAGGAGCCCCCTTAGCTCGAGACAAGGCCTCCTCGCGGTAGGGCCCCCGATGGGGCTTAAGGGACGCAACCAATGCACTTAGAGAAATGGGGGGTGAATTAAAGTGACTCTTAAGCGATCAAACTAGGTAGGACATTTAAAGTGACTGGGATATGATATTAATTTAGAGATAGCATACACTGTCAGGCACACGTAGCCTTCTGTAACATAATGATATGCAGGCGTGAAAAAACTATAATTTTATTTATATAAGAAAGTATTAATTACATGTGGATTGTGCTTGATATTTTCTTATATTGCATCATCCCATCGCTCTCTTTCCTCCTGTTCCATTATCAATCATCCTTCTTCACGTTCCTTCCACTGATTTTTTTCCGAAGGCAGCGGATTCCTGTTTTAATGGACCGCTGTAACATGGTATCAGTAGGACGTACTTCTCTGTAGTTTCTGCAGGAGGGACGTGATGGACCGGCCATCGGCCTTCGTCCTCACCTTTTGACGAATGCCGGAAAATGGGTTCCAACGAGCTGTGCGCGATACCTCTTTGGGTCAGCAAAAGGAAACTCGTGCAATCTTTCTCTCCTTCCCTTCATTCTTCCTTCTTATCATTCCATTTGAATGTCCAATTGAGAACAATGGTCATTTCTGTCAAGTTTCGAATAAGTCGGCGAAATCTATTTGCTTTTGGAAGATCGCGTAGCCAGTCTCCGTCGAAACTGAATTCATGCGTCACGTAATGCGCCTTCGACTTTCTACCGCAGTATTCCGTGACATATACCATACTCTTCCCCTGTTTTGTCCCTTTTTCCTCTTTCACTCAATCGTCTTAATAACGGAGTAAATTCGTAAAATATATCGTGTAGTTTAAATTTTTGTTTTGCGTTTTGTTTTTAAATTTTAGTGCGACGCCCTTACATTGGGCCTTCTATAATTATATATCTGGGTTCTTAAAACTCTCCTGCGTGTGCTCCAATATCAACGGAAAACTTGTGCTTTGATTTTAAATTTATACACCTGAGAAATTGGGCCTTCAGTTTACGTCATTGAAATTGCTTTCCCAAAAGCAGTCTTTGCTGTCACAGCCACTGCTTTCAAATATCAAAATATCAATGAAAATTGAGTTTCGGTGGAGAAGGGTTTACCTCTACATCCAAAGAATACCCCGCAACCCGCCGCAAAGGCGTGTGGCGGGGGGTCTACCCCACACACATGTATACTCACAAACTACTAAATAACATACACATGCACCTACAAACATAGTAGTGGATAGTGTATTAGTTTAAATATTCTGACTACGAGAATTTGAAATTTTACACTCGTGTGTTAACCATTTTATTCTTCTTGTGGGCTGGAAGTCCTGGAATGCTTCCTCATGGACCGCTTGTAATCCGTCGGCCCATACAAATAGCTTACCAAGAAAGCTAGCGTTGCAGCGACCATGTAGCACCTGTCCACTCTACGTAATTCCTTCTCCTTCGTGGTATATAATTGAACTGGTGAGAATTTAGGTTTTGCTTATGGACGCATTAACTTGAGAAATTTTTATAACTACAGGGATGTGGAGAAAAAAGGTCACCTATACTTGCCAGCCGCCATCGCAATTGTTTATTTTCAGTCTCTAGTCTTTGAGGACAGCCTCTTTAATCCGGTTCTATAAAAGGAAATACGGAGAAACAAACCTTGTCAAATTGACTACTAGGTTTTTCCTCTCTTTAATAGTGAGAAAGCTTAGGAAACTTCGAATCTATCTTGTCTCAGTTATTTGATAACTATATAGCGCTACAGATAAGGTTTCGCTAAACAGACAAAGAAACAAGTCCATAGATGCACGAAAGTATTTATTCACATTTCAGAAAGTACCCAATTTGAATAAAAATGAACAGCACTCACCATTATTAATATTATATTACATAAAAGTTCTTGCTAGGATAAATGTTATTGAACGGTACACTGCAGTACGCCCCAATGACAATAGCGATCAGTTATTCCGTTAAATATCAATGTACTCCTCTCTCCCGTTACCAAACATTCCAAATCCTACTTCTCCTTTACTAATGCCATAAATCAGGAAAACCTAATTACTTTTTTCAGGATGTGGGAACTTTTGACGTGATTACGAAGCTAAATTGGAGTATTCTGGCCACCAAATACTACCGTACGGTTTTCCTTCACTCGTACAACAATAAAACTTCGGCGTAGGACTATCCGGAATATACTTTTCATTTGCAAAAGCCAGCAAAAGGTACTTTAAACAGATCCTACACAGTATTAAGGAGTCTTAAGTTTAGCATTCCGTGACAGAGTGTTCAAAATTCTGAATTTGCCTTAAAATTATTGCTGAAAATACTTGAATATATATAGGTTTTTTTTAGTAGAGATACGTTGCCACGATAAAACAAAGAATATTTTTCAAAATAATGATGGTGACACCCTTCACCTGCAAAATACATATGATTTTTAAAAATTGAACTGTGCATAATAATTCGGCGACAAGTTACGCACCTACACGACGCCTACACGACGGTGAACTCTGGTGCTTCAAACCAAACCTGAAAAGAGATCACAGCCTGTATTACATAGCGCCCTAAAAAGGGATGGTTGGAAAATAAAAGCTTCAACTCAAATACTTGAACAAATAAAATGGATTTTTAGAAATTAAAAGGAAAGAAAGAACACAAAAATGGTAAGTAGAAATTTTACATTTCGCAGGTATGCCACTGCTCAGCTCATGCACTCGTCCGTAGTATTTATTGGCTCCTGTCACAACCGCGAACGACATCAGCATCACAAAACAAATTCGCGAGAGCAACTCTTGGGCAATAATCGCTTGTAAAAATTATAATTTTTCTGTTTAATCTAATTGTTAGTGCTGGACTTCTGCTCTTTGCCACATGCTTCCAGCAATACTCGTATAGTGAGAGCGCTCAAATTCAAATACTGCATCAATTTCGGGAAACTGCGGGAGATGCCGCTAAAGTAACTTTTAGCGGAGTCATTTCCTAACATGTATTTCAATGCAACAATTTGAGTGGACATTCAAACGGCGGATAGAAGAACGAGAAACCAGATCCAGGGTTGAAAATCGGCGTATGAAGAAAGAACCGCGGAGGAATAAAAAGGTAAGGGTGCGGGGTATAAGCACCATTCTAAAACGGCAAGATCGAGAAACGAAGGCAAAAAGTTTCACGTATGTTGATCCTTTTTCGTACTGTCTTACGGGTGTGTTTCATCCACCAAATCTCGTTTTCGAATACTTCGCATGGGTCTGTCCGCCTTGAATGTAGATATCGACACGCTCGGTATCCTTAAAACTTTTCATTAAATTCATAGCGCACCGAAATTGAAATATGGTGTTGAGGACACTTAAACTTGCATTAATTGGGGTAATACTACCTTGCCCGGAGAATACTGGATTTGCGAGGGTGATGGTGTATTCCAAAAGTGATGCGAGCATTTAATTAGTGAATGATTTGTATCCAAATAGTCTTTAATTGTAATTAAACAGTGGCAAACCACATCATTGCGACATTAGTAGCAACAAACAATGCAAAGTTAAATAACCAATTAGACACAAACTTAAGAAATAGAAATTGTAATGACCTTTGATTTTTGAAGTGGATGGGGTCCCTACTTATCACCATAGATCAATTAAACAGTTGTTTTGATCTTTATTTTTTGGCCTTCATCCTGGGTACACAACTAACGCACAAATTTATAGCTTTGCTATGATAGCGTTGGAACTCTTACGTGCCAACAAGCAAAAACTATTTCACAATGTAAATTTAGACTTCGTCAATTATAAGGGGATAATCGCACCATTAGTGTATATCTAGCAGTATTAAGTCTTTCATATTTGAAAATTGCTAGTCGCCTGGTATTTTTATTTTGAACGAAGTGTCTTTTCGGAATTATTGTTGTCCAAAGGTTGCGTAGGCGGTACTCGTTATGCAATCATACGCAGTCACTCTTTTAAATATGTTGGGTATCAAACCTAGATGAAGTAATAAAAAGACGTTTCAGGCGTGATATGGTGAAATATCATGATCAATTAAAATTGCCAATTGTCATTATGCTAGATGAACTCTTTTAAACATGGAAAAGTTTTTTGCGAGATAAAATAACGATATGTTACTTGCGTGCACAAATTCGCCAATTTTCATTGCATTGTTTAATAATTAACACTTAAAATCGGTCGGCACAAAAAACTAACATTGATCTCACAAAATCTTCCGGCCAGATTCCTTACTCATAGATACTACAAATCAGTCCAAAGAGTCTCCTTCCCACATTTTCCTAAACATTTCAACAGTTCCACAGGAATGTTGTCCACCCCCACGGCCTTATTTTTTTTTCATCTCCTTTAATGCCCTTTCTATTTCATCGTCGATTATGCCTGGACCTAAGCTATCTTTTTCTACGTCATGTTCCATTTCTATGTCTAATCTTGTCGGCCTAAGTTCTCTGCCATACATTGTTTCTATATATTTCTTCCATCTTTCTTGTTTTTTTTCTGGTTTACCTTTTATTTTACCCCACTTATCTTTAACTGTTAGCACAGATCTTGTCTTCTTACTTCCAGATAATAACTTATCCTTCTGTATAGCGCACCAATTTCACCCTTCCTCTGTAAACTTTCCATATCCTCGCATTACGTTTTTCACCATTCTTCTTTTGTATAAATATATATATGCATGTAAGTTGGCTCACATATAAGTAGGCTCCTAATCACATGGTTTGGGAATTATAAGATCAAAGGAAATTTAAGGCTAGGTTGGACTTATTACATAAATTCAGAGCCACTTTTTTCCGCGCAGAGGTCACGTCAATTGTTTACAATCCGATATACAGTAGTCGGTTGGATCATCAATATCAAAATTCGAGAAATAGATATGGAGATCCGTCGTATGAATGGTTGTGGTTCATTTTTATTTCCTTCTTCTTCCAACAACAAAGAATATTATATTTATTGGATGAAATCGCCACTTGTTTTGCGCTAAGTTCTCCGCCAGTTCCGTGTTTTTAAATATGCATGTTCCTTGAAGGTTTTTGGGTGAATGGTTTTTTCCCTTCCTCTCTCTTGTTCCCTCTTATCTATTGCCCTTCCCACCTGGTGCTTCCACCCCCTGCAACACACCTTTTTGCTGGATCGTGGGGTATTTAAAAGGTGTTTTATTGTATGTAAATATACTGAGTTGAAATTTATCCGAAAAAACTCATTTCTTTCTAAAGGAGGAAATAAAAACAAAAATCTTGAGTGTTTCTTCCTTACATATAATATAAGCCTTGCCCATTAATGGTGTTCAGGGTGAATGAGTGGGCGACGCTGGAAATGTTCTTTAGTGAGGTGAGAAATTTTCAAAAGTGTAATAGAATATTAGATGTATATTGTAACGTGCCACAATCGCAATTGGATGAGTGCCTATGGCTCGGAATAAATTTTGAGTGGCATGACTAGTAAAAAAAATCTTAAGTATTAAAACTCAGACATCGTTACTCACTCACATCCTAACGGTATTTGCATGAATTTCGCCTATCATTTAAATTTAGAAGTTTTTAATAGAATGTTTAATTTTACGACTCCATACGTAAGCAATATTACTCGTAATTACATCGTTAAAGAAACAAATCACGAGGATGGGGCACTGATTCCATAACATTTTAAAAACAATTCTTCTTAATAAAGAGATTATCCTTTTTTGGCTTCATGGATGACGTGTTTAGAGTTTTCGACTAATTGTTATGATAATTGATGAAGAAAAAACCATCACTCTGGCGACGATCTTAGGGTTTCAAAAGCCATGGTTCCACTATGTTTCTTTGCAATAGCATTAGAATTCTGTATGTAAAATGCCCGATATTCACCTAATCGCCCAGTTAGCTCAATATGGAGGGTCAGGCTATTGGAGCATTGGAGCGGACTCCTGACAGAGTCCGTGGTTTATTCTCGATGCTACCATTATAAAAGAGTTTCTTAAGAAAATAAAAAGAGATGTTTCAGGTGTGATATGGTGGAATATCATGATTAATTAAAATTGGCAATTTTCCACAAAAATAAATTTTATTAATACGACCGGTTTCAATGTAACTGCATCTTC
>CM073769.1:20605413-20722508 GCA_037158775.1 Hetaerina titia
CCCTGGTTCCTTGCTTGCATTGTAATTTCTTTTGAGTGTTGTCAAATAAAGACCTGAGGAGTTAGATGTCCTGTCTCATCATCATCATCTACATTATATTCTTCTTTATGTATTTTTGCATGAATTTCTGTGGTGGAAAATGAAGTGCGATGACATGAAAAGTTTACAAAGGTTAAGGGACGGCCAAGAAGTAAGGCGAAAAAACTCGTGCATACTATTGGAAAAATGACAGAAACCTTATCATTTGAACCAGGGAAGATTCAAAGAGATGGAGAGATTTCGTGGATGATTTATTCCCATGGTGAGAACATTATGCCAGCAAGTTTAGGCAGATGGATAGTATGATGTAGATGGAGGTCTGTTCTGTCTATGGTTCATGTGTACTAGTGTCCAAAACAGAAAGAGCAGTAAGGGATGCGAAGTAGAATAAGACCGTGGAAATTATGACCCTGCGGAACTACTTGAGAATTTAAGAAAAGGCGGGCGGGAGAGTTGTTATTGGCTGATTCGTAGTCTTTATGAGGGAAGACTTTTGCAATATGATTTCGTTATAGCCACGTCACACGGGAAAACTTAATTTCACAAATTGTGTGAAAGAGCGCAATGTGCAAGAACCTCGACGTTATTTTGCTCAAGTTTCATGATTTTTCACAATATTGTATGGAAGCAAAATCATAAGGGATCCCATTTTTTCTTTGGTAGTTTTGCAGCACCTCCTAATCAGGGGAAAATGTGCGAGAGAGCGAGAAAGGGAAATGGGAGAAAGCTGCCTTGTGAACGGAATGAACATGAAGCTATGGAAGGAATTGAAGCAAAACGAGCTTAACGAATGATAAACGACATATGCAACCAAATAAAGGAATAGCTCCGATGGATGCGTCGAGCATCTCGAAATAACATGAAAGCACGCAGTTTTGAGGTGCAAAAGCATTAAACTTTAAAAAAATTAAAGAAAGTAGGACTGACTGAGAAAAATTTAATTAATCTCGCCAAAACGACAGTTGATACTCAATATTTGCAAGGAATCTGTGGAAAGAATTCAAAGAATTTAAACAAACATCGGTAATAAAATAAATTCCTTCTTTATAAAGGATCATCATTGTAAAGAAACAGTTTCTGATAGTTCGTTTCACCCAAGCTATGAGCGTTAATCCATGCATCAGTTCATCATTTAACGTGGAGAGGGCAACCAATTCATTATCTCGCGGTCTTATCCAGGGCCTCGTCCATGATTTTCCTTGATTTCTCCGACGAACACGTCTTCCATTTTAAGGATGAATTTCTTCGTATAATCCGTTATTGCCGCTCTACGACTAACTATCGGCCATCGAGGATAGCCATTTCAAATCTTACACCAAACCTTTAGCCACCATCTCAGCAGACTAACGTTAAACTTTTACTCGAGAAAATACAACAAAATCTAGTTTCAAGAAACTGCGGGAGATGCCGCAACAGTAACTTTTAACGGATTCATCCGCTAATATGCATTTCAGTGGAACAATTTCAAAGTGTAAAAATCATTCTCCCGGTCATCCCGGTCAAGGTGAATGATTTTTACACTCTGAAACTGTTCCATCGACAACAAAATCTGTTTGGATGAGATAATTTCTATCACAGAAAGTTTGAAATTAGGTCTGATCATGTGACAAGGCTTTAGATCCCATCCAAAATGGAAAGGCAACCGCTGGTAAGGCGTACAGAAAAATAAGTTTTATTTAGCACGCACATAAAATAGTAATTAGGATGGTCGATAAGAAAGTGAAGAGGAGGGCAAATGGTTACTCAGGAATGATTAGTATGGGTTCAGATAGGGCAGAAGCAGGAATAATGCCATAGGAGCAATGAGGTTGCTAAAAGAGAAGAACATCGAGTACGATCGAGATGTGTTTTTGTTTTCTAAATTTTGAGAAGGTGTTCGATAGAGTTATTTGGGTAAAAAATAATAAGTACTAGAGAAGATAGGAGTGGATTGGAGGGATAGGTGACTTATACTCAGGATGTGCCTCAGACTTCTCAGGTGTGAGTGGTGAATGGATAGTGAGGATAGGCAGTGTTGGAAAGTGGAGTAAGACTGGTGTATTCAGTATCACGTATTCTTACACGTGCTCTTCAACGTAAATGTGGGAGGAAATGGCGAAAGATGCTTGCGAGGAACTGGAGATAAAAGACGACAGTGGGTGAAAGGTTGATAAAATCAGTTAACACCTCCCGCAACAGGTACATTGTGAATTCGGTCTTTTTGAATGGAACTGGGAAGTATGGTGATGATCAGTCAGTATCCATACAGAATAAACTTGACTGGTAGACCAAAAATAATTATAATCCCGCTTTTGGGTGAGAGGCATGGCTTTAGCAACTAGCTGGAACACAACAGAGAATCAATGCTCGTCATTGGGAAACTATTCGAAGTGAGTGTGGGAAGACATATATAAAGGGTAGGTTCCAAAAGTAATTCAATAATTTTTTTAGCAGTTTGTTGAACAGATATTAACATTATATATTCCAGTATTACAGTATTTTTTCCAGCGACTCTGCTATGACCGGTACGCACCCTGGAAGACGCCTTCCAGGGCGAGTACCGGTCCAGGTAACTAGAGTTCCTTTAAAGGCTGCCTTAGCACCAGGTCGGGCAGCGTTGACACCTGGTGGCCGGGAACTCGCGGACTCGTTGCCCGTTGTCTTGATGGAGTTGCCAGATAGCGGAGGTGTCTTTTCTCGTCATGATGACCCTTTTTCAGTCTTTCCAGCACATCCACGTAGCACGCAGCTTTAACTGCCTGTCCTTGAGGAACAGACTTCTTATGGACCACTCCTTCACTGTCGAAAAAGACAGTGAGCATTGTTTTTTCTTTTGATTTGCTCGTTCTTGCCTTTTTGGGTTTGGAGGACTGAGTGGTCACTTTGCCTTTCAGAGCCTTGGTGTTTTGTTTCTGGATCGTATTAAAAAACCCATGTTCCATCACCACTGATGACGTTGTCCAAATAATCAGGTTCATTTTCAATACGTTGCAAAAGTCCACTTGAAATTTCCGCTCGGTTGGTCTTTCGTGGCACAATCGGGGCGTAGAGGTTTACAGTAAGTGGCGTTTTACCGGTTCTACAGCTTTGAGAGCACTGAGACCAGTTTCGCGGGAAAATCCCCCTTCACCTACTACCTCCCCTCAAACCACCCGCAGTGATTCAATCCCATTCCGACCAATAGGAGCGGGGTGAGAAATTGAATTGTGTTACTGTTGGATTACGGTTGGTTGATCTAGTAGGTGTTCGATCGATCGATTCATTTTGCTTTTGCCTAATGAATAATTGAGGAACGTCATTGTTTGGGCCGCTACGTTTAGCAGTATTGCAAATCTTTGAAATTATGGTGATGAAATTGGATTGACCAAGCAAGAACTTTTTCATAAGCTAAGAATTTTGGTCAAAACTGTATTTAAATAAAAATTCGAATTAAATTTTGTTTCTCAAGGTGTAATTCTAATGCAATCAAACTAAAAAAAGGATAATTGATATTTGTAATAATGAAACCTAATTCATATTCCAAATTGACTTTGATTTTCGATTTAGACTGTGACTTATTTTAATTTTTCGGATAAAACATTACTAAATGTAAAGGTTATTATGAGCGGTTATGTCATTGGACAGTCTTCGCATTCAGAGGGAAACACTGCTTCCTAGGGTTCATTCAACGGAATACTATCAACAGCATAGCCCACCCATCCGAGCAAGGCCATGAACTCGCTTTTTTAGTGATCATTAGGAAAACAATTGCAGAATTCCATGTCACGCAACACAATTCCATATCGATCTGCTCAAATGTTTGACCTTTTCGGCTCAAATTATTTAACTATTTTATGAAATTGAGCACTATTTCATAATAAAAATTATTAAAAGCAAATTGTTGCCATCAATAGGACCGGCGGGATTAGAGAACGTATTCACAGTAAGATCCAGCCAGGGACTACATCTACAATGTAACACTACGGTTCTGCAGTCTAGATTTTCGTTGGATAATGAAAGGCCATTTCCACCATTCGAATCTGAACAGATTTCCAATTATTCTTTTCGTGTCCAAATTTAAATTTCCTTCCCGGGAGCGACAGATATTTGAATAGCATTTTCCAAAATAATGACTGAAGGTAATATCATATGAGAAAAGTTGGAGCCCAATTATAGTTGTACTATGCATAGCAAAGTGTGGGAAATTATAGCTATTTCATAAATGTCATAAACCTAGCATAGGTGAATATGAATCTCGTTTGCATATTACGGACTGCCATCATATGTTTCCAAGCTTTATCCCACCTTTCAACAAATTAAATTTTTCCCCGGTCCATGCTCGATTCTCGTTGTTGTGGTTATGCTGTTATTGTCTTTTTGTCCTGTTTCATGTTTCTGTTATATTTTTCACTGTAAATCGGCGCCACTGCTATATGTGAATAACGTTTTAAAATAAATAAATAAATAAAAATCATGCTCTAGTTTTTTAAGTTAACTTTACTCCAGGTCTGAATTCACAGATGAATTTTACCACTTTCTTAGCAGACATATTTTTTCTGACACAATCATCATAAGCAATGGTACAATTTGTATTATTTAATTTCTAGCACTCGTTCATTAATATTTTCCATCAATACGCATTCTTGGTTTTACATTTTTCAGTCCAAAACAATTGGAATAAGTCATCAAAGTCACTTCAAGTTTTAATATCTACATCCGTAGCTTTCATTAAAAATTGAATGTATTTAAAAAATAATTCATTACGCCAAGGTGAAACTGAATTCAAAATTTAGGAATTTCGCAGAAAGATCCACAATTTATCTCATCATCGTTTGCAGGGAGATTAAGACAGGATGACTTCATCGTTTGGCTAGCCGATCATCTCAGAATCTCCGTTCCCAACTGAAGAGTGCACTTTCGCATGGGAGCAGAATACCGTTCCAACTTTCGATACAAATATTTCTGGATGGCTCGGGCGAATCGAGGGTGGATATTTGGCGAATATTTCTCGGGTAAGCACGATAGAGCATTTCAATCAAAAGAGACGGTGGAGAGAGTGAGCGTGGTGTTAAAAATGAAATTGGAATTAATGAATCCCCCCAACCCCTCTTTCATCTTCGAGCAGTTTCGTGAGCCGATGCGCATGCGCGCGAGCCCTCGAACTCTTTTTCAGGTTGCACTTGACTTGTTTTTCATTCTTTCAGACGGATGTCTCAAAATAGACGAGGTATGTCCAATCAATTCGCGAACTGAGGCCGCAAAAACTTTATTTTGCAAAATTTAGTCTACATCGATGATTTTGCCTCTTCAAAGTACTCTCCATTCGTTGCTGTGCACTTATTCCATCTACTTTTCTAATCTTTGAAGCAGTTAGGCAGGAAGATTTTTTAGTTTTATCGTCGTTTCTTGTTTTATTGTATCCACATATTCCCAGTGATGTCCCTTCATCACATTTTTCTATTTTGGGAATAGGAAAAAGTTGCATGGGGTGAGATCTGGCGAGTAAGGATGACCAAGGATGTTGATTGAATTTTTTGCCAGAAAATGGAGAACAATCAATGCCGAATGTGCATTGTCATGACGAAGGATCCATTCCTCATGTTTGGTTAAAATAGTGTGCACTGTTGATTTTCCTAAATTCAGTTCATCAGCTATCATTCGGACAGTTTTTCAATGATCGGTAAGGACAAGGGACCTCACCCGATCAATGTTGTCGTCAGCACTGGCGGTTGAAGGTCGTGCCGGCCTTGCATCATCCATGGGGTTTGTCGGCAATCTTTAAAACGTTTAATCCACTTGAAAACGGATGTTTTCTTCAGAGCATTAGCACCGTAAGCAGCTGTCAACATTTCAGTAATTTATTCATAACTTTTACCCCACTTCACCAAAAAACGTGACGTTGATTCATTTATCCGTGATTTCATCAATTTCCTTTTTCAACAAACTGTATAAACGAGGAGAACAGAAACTGATATAACTGGTACCATACGTACAGCTCGACGATCCGCCAAGCACAGACGGATCATTGAGTCTCAGGCAAATAGCGCCGCTAGTGGGCGGGGCTATAATCCGCGTCATGACAGATTGCACCAGTTTGCGTATTTATTGGGCAGACTACGTATTTTTGCATTTCGACCCAATAATCCTTTCACCCTGCGACTCGGAAAAATTGCTCCCGCGAGCGGAGAGGGCCAAAGAGAGGAAGGGAGAAACGAGGGGTGCGTGCGGAGAAGAGGGAGGGGCGGGAAAAGATAGAGGGGGAGGGAGAACGGACGCAAGAAGTGCGAGGCCTGGGGAGATCTCGTGTTTTTATTTTTATTCGGGCGGTGGAAGGGAGAGGGTCGATGGTACGTCGTGCCGTGGCATGACGAGAGGAGGAGGGTGGAACAGTGGTGTGATGTAGTATCCCGTACGCCTCACACACACAGTCCCGAATACCGACGCCGTGGCCCCTCGGAGGACTGGGCCGCCGTGCGCTGGTGAAGCACTTGATTTATCAGTCTGCGGCCTTTTGCGCCACAGACCCTGGCCTCGAAAGCCCCAGAAAAGTCTCCAGAGTGTCACAAAGAATGATGGATTGCCAGCGAAGGGGTCCCCGCAATCGGCTCATCCCTCCCTCCTCTCTCTCTCCTCCGAACCCTCCCTTCCCGCAACCGGGGCCGGTGGACCCCCGCACCCCCCCCGCCTCCCCCGGCGACGTCCCCGGCCCACCCCCATTCAACCACGGTAATGGAGAATGACAGCGTGATAAACTGCGAGAGGTGGACGCGGGAGTTTTCCGTCGGGGGATGAGGGAAGGGGTTTTGGGGGCGGGGGGGGTGGATGTTGTAAAGGGGCAAGGGAGGAGGGAGGAAGGGCAGCCACTCTCTCCTCCAGTGGGCGGCGCCCTTGTTCGGAAGTGAATGTTTGCCGGGGCGCGTGTGTTCGCCGTGGGGTTGGGAGGGGTGAGATTTCAGCCAGGATGGGGGAGGTGTGGCTGGGGGGGTGGGACAAGTCGGCGGAGATGGGTCGAACTCGAGTGCTCCGTGACCCGACTCGTTCGACACCCCCTGCCCTCAACCACTTCCGCCGCCCTCGCTCCACTTCCCCTCCCTACCGGCCTGCTCCCGCGTAGCCGGGCGCATGGCTCAGAAACCTGGTCTCAGGGGATGATGAGAGTGGAGTAAAAAATTTTGACTTGTGGGTATGAAGAAGAATGAAGAAAATAATTTGGACGTTGGGAGAAGCAAGGGGATGATGTTTTACGTATGATGGGGGAGGATTGGAAGTTACGCAGTAAAACTCAAA
This sequence comes from Hetaerina titia, assembly GCA_037158775.1. NCBI lineage: Eukaryota > Metazoa > Arthropoda > Insecta > Odonata > Calopterygidae > Hetaerina > Hetaerina titia. Next base: position 20,612,698 of record CM073769.1, read on the forward strand.
GGAGGAGGCAGGAGCTACCCCGGTGCAGATATAGATAAATAGTGATCACAGCCGAGCGGTCATGGACGGCCGACTGCGCCACAAGAAGATGAAGAAAACGATACAGGACCCTAAATGGAACTCAACTACACGGATATACTGGAGAAAAAACAAGCTAGAGAAAATATCCCTGAGACTTTAGACGGAGAAATAAAAGTAATGAATGAGACTAGCATACTCAGAAGGAAGATGAAAGACAATAAAGAATGAAATAATCTAAGTAGCAGATGAGCAACTCGTGAATAAAGTGGCAAAACCTCAGCGGCCACGAGTGACAGCTCAGACAAGAGACCTCAAAGGAAATATAAGAATCCAACAAATGAAACTGAGGAGACCCGTTATGAAACCTTGAAGAACTAAGTCTTACGGAAAACTAAGGAAGGGTTAGTCGAAGTATAGAGGGAAAGATAGAAGATAAAGTCTTATGAAAAACTTACTCGAGATCAGGAAACACCGGAAAACAAGAGAGGCAACACTCAGCTTGAGTGTACTTGCCGAAAAAATGATGCATGTAAAAAGGCCATTATTTGTGAAATTCGTAGACTTTAGGGAAGAGGTCTTCGACTACGCCAAATGGAGAAAGATGGACATCTTTCTCCAGTTATGGCGAAACTTTGTATATTTAGGTACTAGAAACACTTGTGCTGGACTATGACGACAGAAGCCATCGCCTCGACGAGTATCAGGTAACGGCCATTCAAATGAAAGGAAATGGAATCCAAAATAAACGAAAGAGTTAGACGATCATTCAACCTCTCGCCATCACTGAAAATTGACGATGTCTAGAAGTGGCATATAACAAGGAGCATAAGAATTGTGATTCAAATGAGTCAAGGCGATTGGCGAAGGAATCAACATGCTCCAGCTGGCAGATGACATCCAGTAGTTGCAGAAACGCAAGGGGGTACCTGCAAGAAACGCGGAATGCTATCATCCAATAACTTTGGAAAGATGATACAAGTATAAACAAGAAAAAAATGTCCTTTTGTGTGGGAGAGAGACGCAGAAGGTAGGAATAAACAATCCGAGGGGTGAACCTATGCAGAGCGAGTGGAATCCTTCATCTCCTCTCCTGTGGGCGTCATTGTAACTTGGAATGTCAAAAGTTCAACATGTGTCAGGCAAAAGCTAAAGCTATGAAAGAATACCTCGTGGAAGAGTCAACCACGAATAGTGTTAAAGCAACTGATGTTGTGGTCAAGGAAATAGTTCGACAAAACGTTCGTACAGAGCAGTTCACTCGGCGGATTAGAAACATGCGATATTAGAAATATAGTAGAAGGAAAGATCCCACGAGGAACCCCAAAATATCAGTCCTTAAAACAACTAATGAAAGACGGAGAAAAATAAGCTTCCAGGAGGTGAGGGAATTAACATATGTAACAACATACATGTATACAAATATTCGCGTAATATTTTCACGAAAGTGAATTTGAGTAGTCAGGCGTGATGATCACATAAAACTATGAAAAAATGCAAAAACATAACACTCACGATTTGGTATTAAATAAAAGATTTTGTTGACTTAGGCACCTTTTTCAAGGTGAAGGAGAAAGAGAGAGAGAGGGTCCTTTTCAAGAGGACAGGAAGGGATGCAAATCTAACGGTGCCATTTATTGTGCCTCAAGTATTTTATATACGTATTTCAACATATTTTCTTGTCCTCTTTGTGTAGGCATAGGAATAGGTGCTAATACTCGTAATATATGCTGGCATGTTGCATCTTTGGAATTCGGTCGCCCCATTTCCGAGCGGTTTTGGTGTATCGTGGGGTGTCAGGTGCACGAAGAAATAAGAGTGAATGTATGTAGAATGGCTGTTAACGTACCACCCCCTGCCACACGTCCTTGCGACGGCTTGCGGGGTATTATGTAGATGTATAAGTAGACAATGGGGAAGGAGAAGGGGCGTCACGTGGTTGCCCCTCCAATTCCTGCGCGTATCACATGGATCTGCTCCTTGTAATGGAATATTCACTTACCTCTCTGTGCTCTTATTTCATTCAAGGCACCCGAAGGCAAGGGACTTAACTATTTATCTTTCTAACCATCGTTCTCGACTTGTTCGTTCAGCGAGGAGGAGAACCTTCGTGGAAAGTATAATAACTATTCAAATCCTGGCTTTTTGCTTATTTGCGACACCTTGCGCCACAATGAGCCGTGGAAATAGTTATACCTGACATTTCCTTCATGATCATCCTCCGGGAATTAGTTTCATGAAAGTGATGTACTTTTTTAAATACTGTTGAATTACGTTTTGACGTCGCCAATGATGACATTTGGCTATTTCCGATTCATGCCAACGACGATGTGCCGCATCATGGCGATGAGTGCACATAGAAATGGCTTGAAATACTGGTGTCAGGGGGATATTCACGTTAACCGAGTCCAAACGTTCCTAAAACAAGGGTTTACGGTGATCCTCTTCAATTATTATTTTTATTAAACAACGATAACTTAACGACGAAACAACAGCTGACAAACGTAAAATTAGATAATAAGTCAATATGAACATTAATAGCCTCATGCCGTTCGATCATGAGTTAGTGTCGACAGGGTCCAACAGTACATTTAATAACGTCACTATAAGCAAATGCAATATGGCTTTAATTTCCAGTCGTCCGTGCACCAACTCTGATTACCATAACTGTTGAGGCGTGTAGGGAATGGCTGGATTTTAATTTCATTTCCGTCGATAACAGTGTCCACTTCGAAGACGGCTGCTCCGGGAAGGGTAACTATATTAACGTCTAACATCCTGATTTGGTTCTTTTCCTCAACGGAGGGGATGGTGCGGTAACTGGCCGTCAGAATCCTGTCGAGTCTCAGCGTCGCACAACGGGGTGCTCCTGCCAGGATGCCGTTGAGATACTTGATGGCCTCGCGAGAGGTGTTCACCACCCTCGGCGTGTCCACGGCGGCCTTCGTCTCGTCCACGCAAGTGCAGTACTTCTCCGGGATCTTGGCTTCGTCGCAGGTCCTCGACGCCGGGACCACCTCGTGGAGGAGGTCGTAGCATTTGGTGCACGTCGAGTGAATGGCGGCGCCGGAGCCATTGCCGTGGTGGAGGAGGGCGGCGAGCGTGAAGTGGAAGTCGTAGGGAGTGATCAGCCGATTCTTGTTGACCAGAAGGCTGGGGTAGAGAGATTTGACGATCCGCGGGAGGTCCCGAGTGTGCGTGCTCCCTTCTAGAGGTGGGGGGCGGAGGGCACCCCTGGGGATGGGCGGCCGGATGAAGAGGAACGGGATCCTCTCCTCCATCCACCCCATCGGGGACTGCCGCAGCCTTCCCCACCGCATGCCGTGGTCACTGAACACGGCGAGGAGCAGCCCGCCGCCACCCTTCTCCAGGGCGGCGTCGGAGGAGGCGATGATGCCGGAGAGGAAATCCGCCACGTCATCGTCCGCCAGCTCGATGTCCGAGGCGAGGGCGTGTCCCAGTCCGACGAAGAAGAGGAACGAGAAATAGGGAGCCCGGAGGGAGTAGGTGTCCACGAAGGACCTCGCGTAGTCCATCATCAGTTGGTGGGTGGGCCTCTGCGCGTAGCACCAGTAGGCGTACTTTCTCTCGACTGTCCTCGCGTGGTCTCCTCCGAACACGAAGTAGGGTCTTATGTAGTGGTCTACCGGAGGATATCGGAATCCCGGTTTGTAGTAATTGAAAGTTCCCGTCGTTGGCTCGTCCTCCGTGAATACGGTCACATACCCAAGCCTGGAGAAGTTCTTGAAGATGAGGGGGCACTCGTCGAAGGTGTGCTTGCTACCGGGCCAGCAGCCGTACCCGCTCGGGTGAGCGGTGGAATTGGGATTGCCGTTTGCGTCGTCTACGGAGAGCCCTCCCATCAGAGGCAGAAGATTCGGAAGCGTGTTCTCGCCGACCTGCGCGTACAAGGAGCAATGAAAAAAACATTTTAAGACGATTTAGAAGAGGGTTGAATGGATTGGTTTGTGAAAACATCCATATGTTCGTCCACAGATTGCGGATGAAGTGAAAGGAGATGTTAAAAATACAATGTGATTATTAATATTATGTTGAGGAACTCGAGACGTGAGTTGCCAATTTATTCGTGGTATTCGTTTGGTTTCGAGCCCTCTTCTCATCTGTGAACTCCAATTATCGGACCTCAAGGGAAGACCGTCGTACTTCTTGCTATGTGGACTAGTTGCAGGCAAATATGTTGCGGGGGCGCCACGGCCGTAGTTACCTTGTTGTAGGAGGTCATGTCCACGGCGCCGGACTTTTCCAGCACGCTTCGCACCTTGGGCATGGCACGGAGAAAGTTAAGCCGCGACGAGGAGTCCACTGCGAGGAGGAAGACACTCGGAGGCAGCGGCTTCCCCTCCGCCGCTTTAACCTTCCTCAGGGTGTCCTCCGTGGGCACCACGTGCGCGTGCATCCCCACGTACATGGACTCTCCCTCCTGGGTGCAGTTGACCATGGTGAAGTCTGAAGTTGTGGATATGGTGTCGTTGAAATGATAACACTCCCCTACCCTGCGATGAAAAGAAAAGATGAAAACTGATCACCACATTTAGCATCACACCCTTGCTGTCAGGGTAGTGACCGGTCGACTGAAACTCTATCTCAACTTAAGATGGAAATTTGAATGATTCTTGGATTGGAATAGAAATAAACGACTTTCCACCGTGAAACCTTTTTGCTTTTCAATTTAATCCCCCTGTACACTAATGCACTTGGCCCAGCGATGTTTCTATGTCCTCGTCCTATCTCGAAAATTAGATTCCTCCAGGTCTGCAAAATATCCGTCTACTTCGGTTGTTAGTTCTTTATTTGAAGAGAATCTCCGTTCACCGAGGAAAATTTTGGGCTTGGGGAAGAGATGGAAATATAATGCAGCCAAATGAGGGTGTGACAACAATTCTTATGTCAATTCACGTAATTTTGCCAAGGCCACGACACTTTTGCGGGGGCGTCCATTGTCTTGATGAAAGATGACTTTCTTCCTTGCCAAACCTGGCCTTTTTTCGTGTTGTTAGCGTAGCATCTTCCAGCATTTGTTTGACAACTGAGAAGATAATCTATCGGCAGAACCCCCTTATCATCCCAAAAAACAGAAGCCGTCATCCCCCCGGCCGACCGTATTGCCTAATATTTCTTTGGTAGTGGAGAATCAACATTATCCACAGCTTTGACCGCTGTTTTGTCTCTGGGGTATAGAAGTGGAGTTTCATCTGTGGTCACAAGCCAGCGCAGGAAATCTTGTTGGTTTATCTTAAAACGGGTCAATCGTTGTTCGGAAAATAACATTGTGATGCGTTTGTGGCCCTGGGTCAAGAGTCGCGGCATCCGCCTAGAATACGGGTATATCTCATATCCAACTCTCTTGTTAAAATACTCATTCAAATTACACCTGTACAGCTTCAGTGATTTCTCACACTTTCAGTTGGCCATCCTCCATGACCATTGGATGCACTTTGCAAAAATTTCTGGGGCAGTGACTTATTTTGGTCGACTACTACGTAGGTCATCATCTAAGGTGTCCCGACCAAACTTTTACTCGTTTTTTCTCATGGTGACAGTTGAATATGAAGGAGCAGAGTCTCCCAGAGTATTATGAAAGTCAGCTTCTTTGCTTTCATACCTTTCTTTACGAAGTATTTAATCATTGCTGTGATATCAATTTTACCCATATTCACAAATCACTAAATGGGAACACAAACAGAGAGGCGTCCGCAGCCACACATCTCTTCACAGAGCACTGTTACGTTAAGAATTTACTCATAAAGGATTACATATTTCTAGGTGGAAATTCCTTACGATAGCACTGATACTGGTGGTGGTTCCGAGAACCTTTCAAATTACTCTCGCACCTCCCTCTCTACATAGTATGACATATTGATGAAAAATACGAGTTTATTGTGAACTAGACTGGGAGTTCAACGTTGCAAACTTAACCGTCAAACTTTGGTTTGTTATGGTAAGGCAGAGCTCAAGTAGGCCAACTTTTGATTGTTCTATTCCGAAACTATAAATATGATCTGATATCTTAATTCCCCATAGTATCATACACAAGAAATATCTTTATTTTAAACACCATTAACTCTGAAAGTTCAAAGATTTACTTATTTGTCCTATGGGATAAAATATATTTGGTTGATGAAGTATTTAGACTGCAGTTACTAAAGCGCTAGAAGTTTGGAATTGTTATTCTAAATACCTTAATGGCGTAATTAGTGTTTTGAACATATTTGATGGTAATCCTATGAAATCATTCAAGTTTACCAATGGTATTTACATGAACACTGAGAAGTGAAATTTGATGAATAATTTGAGAAATGAGATTCGAATGAGCGAATACTTATGCGAATTATTTCAAGGATTATGACTTCTATGACCCTTTATTTTTTGATTGGAATGGATTGATTGGAAATGGTTTTCTTGATAGGAATTATTCGCGCAATAATCGTTGGCGGGTGATGTCGATTCGCTGTCTCATGAACGTTGAGTGGTCCCGTGTGGGCCGTATGAGGGGAGGGGCCAGCGGATACCTGTAACGGTTGTCGGCGCCGAGGTCCGTGTCGGAGAGCGGCTGAGCCCTCGTCACTTGAGCGGCGCAGCACTTGACCTCCCCGCGGGTGGCGTTGGCCCACGCGCCGATGAGGCTGGCGTTGATGCGGATGAGCGGCGGTGGTGCGAAGGAATGGGGCAGGGCCGGCGGAAGGGAACAGGTGACTGGCGGGGGCCTGGGGAGGCTGCCGGGTGAGCCAGTGCCTTCTCCGTCCGTCGTCGACCTGGGGCTAGTCTCAGCGGCTGGTGCCCTTGGAGTGGTCGTCGCGAGGGCGACGTGATGATGTTGTGAATCCCTTGGGGTGGATATGGGCGACGGTGGACAAGGGACGAGGTGCGTGAGCGGCAGCGGCGGGCCGCACGAGAACGGATCCGGTCTGTCCACGAAAGGCTTGATCGATTCGTCCCAAGGGTCGATTTGTGGGATCTTGCAAGACATTCTTTCGATTGTTACTGTTGTCTCTGAAAGATAGAAAGAAGAATGCGAACTTGAAACTATTGCACTCGAGTGCGGCACTATTATGTCGATGGTGCAATCTTTGGAAAACGAGTGCTGAAAATGATGGGATTCTGGGGAATGAAATATAGTATTTAACTGCGCAAGTCGTACATTTACGTCTTGAAAGCTATGTGACTCGCCACAAAAACTTGCATTGGATTTTCCAAGTCCAGTTGGAACCTGATGTCTGTTATACGGGAAAAAACCTTATTGAGTGTAATCCACTCGTTTTCCTTTCAAAATGGGCCGAATATTTCATTAATTAGTCGTATTCCGAGGCCTTTATAGGGGACGCCGGGCGTAACATGTAGAGGCCTGCTATGAGGGATAGTCAGATGAAAACCGAACACCCGCCATAACAGACAATCCGAGCGAAAGTTGGAAGCACTATTGTTACATATCGATACTGTCATCGCTGTGGTATGAGGACTGCATAGTGCCAACTCAGAGGCGCACACAGTTGTTGTTGGGTTATGCCCTTGTTGGTGCTCGGACTGGTGTCAAGTGTGTTCGTCCAGCTGTAGAAGCGGAGGCAAGCAAAGTGTGCGCAAGCGAGTGTGCACGACTGGTATATGTAGTAGATTCCGAGAAGGGCGCACGCCACACTGCAAGACGATGCGCGATCAAGACGAGGAAGCAAGTGCAAGGGTGGCACCGTCAGCGACCAAACCCTTTCTACATAACCGGAATTGATGACCGGATTGATCGTCTCCCAGTGGGATAAATGTATCAACAATACTTTTGGTCATTACTTTGGAATATGACCATCCCATGGTCACGCTGCAGTGGGTGTTCGGTTTTCATTCGACTGTCCTCTGTATATTTCATGCAACTGTCTGTTTCATCTAATAGCGCTTGTGTACTGTGAGATTTTTCCTGTCGCCATTATTGGGGTTTCTCCTCCGCCCCCCGATTTCTCATGGGAGGTGTAGAAATAAAAATGTTCGCACCAGTTTCTGATCCCGTGACAATGCACAAAGCGATCGTGAACATTGTGCAATGTTAGAGTTTTGCAGCGAATTCGTCCCGCATGCGGATATGATTGGAATCCCAAGTGCTCCATACAGAATCATCCACTGTGCGTAAAATATTGAACATGCTCAGAGGATTTACAATGACGTCCGTCATGCTGCTTGGAGAAAATTCATGTGCTATTAAAGTTTGATACTATGGAACACGATGTTCCTTGCAAGTCTTTGTCAAGTTCCTCGAATTAAATGAATTCCGAATGAATGATTAAAAGGGTTTCAGAAAGAAGTGAATAAATTTCTCCTTCTTCTAAATTTTTAAAAGTGAGAATGGCCGTCCTATGGTGTAGATGAGAACAATTGGTAATATATGTGATTTTAGAAGTGATATAGACAAGCTAATCCACTGGTCGCATAAGAGCATTGGAATATCTACAAGAACAAATGTAAAAGGTTTGCATGAAAAAGTATCTGCAACAACTCGCAGATCGAATTGGCATTGATAGGATAGCAGTGCACATACCATTATCACTGACATTTTGGCAATGTGAAACATATGCGCTAAATTTGTCCCGAAGGACTTGATGTACGACCAAAAGTAGAGTCGAGTGCCTGCCTGCGAAGACTTTATGCAACGATATCGCTACGATTCCCCAACCCCCTTACAGTCCTTCCTGGACACCAGTGGACCCTATTTCCTATTCCCAAAAGCGAAATCCTCTCTCCCTCTAAGGACACCACCATGAGGTCCTAAGTGTCATTAAATATGCTTTCACGTGTGCCCTTAACGACCTTCGGAACTCGACCTATCAGGAAGTCTTCGAGTCGTGGAAAAGCCGCTCTGACAGAAATGTGTCGACGCTCAAGGGATGCACGGCCTGAACAATTTCGTGGTATTGCAACAATATATGAAATACATCTATTTTTCCAGGCATTTTTTCCGTTACTTTCTATACAACTATGTTGGATTAGACTATGGAGAACCAAAAGCAATGAAGAGAAGAGGGGAGAGGAATTTTGGTGTCGTCAAAATGTTTTAATGTTACCCTCTGCCAGGGTAAAGCACGTATTAACCTACACGAAATTCAATAAGAGGGTTAGGGAAAATTTCGTTGAACGGTAAGAGGGGAGGATTTAAATGCGAAAACATCCTCAATAGAATTTTTTATCCGATAATAAATTTAGAAAAGTACTCAACGTGTCGGCTACCGTCAAGAAAATGAGGTCGGTAACTACCCTTAGTGTCGTATTAACTCTAAACGGCTGAGGTTTCCAAAAGCCTCCGTTTTCGTCAAAATACTATTTTATGTCTTTACGATGGACTGCCCTGAATAGAATAGAGACTGTAATATAAAGGTCGTGGCCATGCTCCATAAGGGCATAGTGGCAGAAAAGACAATGAAGTAGGTCCGAAGATCCATCAAGGACATATACTGAGTGTATGACGAGTGCAAAATGACAACGTGTCCATCAAAGACGCAGGCGATTCTTAGAAGTAGATACAAAACCACCGAATAACCCAGCACCATCGAATAACATCTCCGTAAGAGGAAATCCCACGGGAAACCCATGGAAAATATTTCAGAGTTACTAATAGCGGCAAGAATTCTATCCAGACTCTGAGCAATGCTAAGGAGCAGATCGACGCCTACGAATAAGAAAAGAAATGCATGATGAAGGAGTAATCCGGCAAGGGCGAACCTAAACACAGATATGACGGATAAAATGACGGAGGGCTTCGAAAGAAGGAAAATGATATCGACGAAGAGACAACACAAAGACAAGTGTGGCGCATGTGTACGCGTTGACAGGGACAACCCCCATTCGGGATTGACAAAGAAGTCGTCGATCCAATATTTTGGAGACACTGGGGAGATTCGAGCTAATGAACTGGTAGAGGCCATTCATTCAATACTTGAGTGAAGAAAACTTCGACCCATTAAAGGGCTCAATTCCCTGAATCAGAATACAAAGATACGGAAAGGTAATCACCAGCCATGAGAAACGTGAACGCATAAATAAGGCGGTGACCTACGAAAGATTCTTGGTATTTTACGCTTATGATAAAATAGGAGGAAATAGGATTAGCGCTGTAAATTAAGTACGAACCGTCCCTGGGCGAGTGGGCAAGATTTAATGCGAGGGGACTCCGAGGAAGAATTCACATGCAATAAATACATACGTAAATGTCTGTAAACCTGTATACCTGTTACGGCGAATATCCTTGTTTCCCTTCCCTCCTCCGTTCTCGTCTCTCCTTCCATCGGAGTGACCCCTTCTCTCGATCTTGAGGTGACCTTGGAATCTGCATTTCAACATTTTTAATGAGACAGAGTATTTAATTTTCACAAAATTGACTTAAGTTCAAGTAAAATTGCAAATTATTAATAACTAAAATAAATAGCGTGCACTGAAGGACGGAGCGGAAATAAAAGTAAATGTAAAGAAAGTTAAACTAAGGCGAAGAAAGATCAAAGTGCAGAAAAGCCTATTTGAAAATGTCCTACATGAGCCAATTATTAGCCTTTGCCACGATGGATTGCTGGGTTTTATATTTTCCTCCCGTCATTGAAGGTGATAACATTAGTTAGTTAATTTCATTAGTTGAAACACGTTTGGCGCAGAAGTAATGTACACCAAAATAATGTTTTTCATACATGATGTCTTGTTGATAAATGCAACCCGATTTTTTCAGTAAAACTTCAATTATTGTTTGAATTTAGATAGATTAAGGTTTAAATCGTGATTCTAATATTTCAACGTGCAAAATAATTTAACTGTTAACCTTAATCAATCAAATTTTATTCCTTACCGCTGTTAGGATTACAAGGTATTAGTTCGTTCTCCTTTTTCAGGACATTGCTCATAGTTCTTTTATTTCTCGCCTCTTCCATGGTCAAACTGGTGTATGTTAAATATACAAACAGAATTGTAATTGGAATGACAATGACAAGTCTCTTCTTCAATTGTTTTGTTCCCTGTAAAGAAAGGGGTTGTTTTAAACCGGGATTTTAGAAAACAAGAGGGCAACAACGCACTTTAACGGTAACAGCTAAGAAAATAATGCATATTGTTTCAATGAAAAATAAGGAGTATCCAACAGTCAACAGGGCAAGAAAAACATTGGCTGGAAGTTAACGCCCTGTTCTGCGCTTTGTTGCCTTCCCTTACCGGAATCTACTTTACTTCCTTGGCAAAAAATAACTTGATATGATTAATCAGAACTCTATTATGAAGAGATTACTTGAGGAGATGGTTTCTTGAGGAATCTGTGGTGGGTTCAATGCTATCTTTGTGCTTATCCAAGAATGGCTTACCCTTTGCATTCATTTCATTTATTGTTGATCCATAGTCTACAATATTCTGTGATGAATTACATGTTTTTAACAGGTTGTCTGCCGATTATAAATTCTAATTATTATTGTTAATGGCATTGGTATTCTGTGGATTAAGGTAGGTTTTTGTTGAGCATGGATATATCCATGCATTAACTTGCCTCTTTCGACAAATGATAAAATGTCATATCCGACACTATAATTAACTATTGATAATTTCCAAGAAACTGCGGGAGATTTAACTTTTGGTAACGATTAACGGCGATGGTAACTTTAAACGGAGTCATCTGCGAAAAGTGCATTGAAATGTAACAATTTCAGAGTGTAAAAATCATTCGCCTTGACCGAAATTCGAATCCGGATCCCGGTCAAAGCAAATGACTTTTACACTTTGAAATTGTTGAAACTAAGTCTTCTCAAATGCGCTATACTTCCCTCCTCTTTTCCTAAGGTCCAAAATAGCTATTATTTGTCTCCCCCTTCCTCGGTTGCCTAGCGTTTTCCCCTCTTTCCGTCTTCAACAGCCCATTGCCAATCAAAATTCTCTGAATCCATCTTTCCTTCTTCCTTTGGAGTTCTTACAACATTCCCATTCTCCTCCGTAACTACGCCTTGCAAGTTCTCCTTCGTTTTCCATTCTCACCATAGCACCATTTACACCCTTCTCCTCACCAGTATCCCAAAGGCTACAATCTACGTCCATCATCATGCTACGACGACAATGTTTCCGCGACGAATAAACCACCCTCTTGGTCAAAGTTTGACTAACCATTTCTAAACATCCTTACGCAATGCTTTGGTAGTCTATTCCATCACTTAGAAATGCTGCTTGACTTGACGCTTCGCTTTTTAAAGATTTCATCTTTTTCATTTACAAAACCCTGCCTCTGCCGCTGCCGGGCGCGACACGCGACCGATGAAGCCCAGTCCGGTAGTTACCAGGACTCATTGCCATTATTATTTCCATTTTAACAGCTCTGGCATAATTAATTAAGTGGTGGTTTACCGTTGTCTTCTTCAGCGGTATTTTTACTTGGAACCATCCCTCAAACGACCGACCCACTCCTTTGGGTCCGTCAGAACCCTTTACAGTCGCCTCGATGACGAACAGACGTTGCACTTCTTACCTTACGTCTGGGTTCTAACCTTTGACATAAGTGTTATGGGTGGCCCTACCAGTAACAAATATCATTGCTCCTGCCAGCGCTACCCTGAGCTCCTCAGTACGCGTATTTTCTTCCAACATTTCAATGTTGAAGCCTTAAAAAATCTTTAATAATTGTCGACATCTTTTCACAGAACTTGATGTTTGTTTGGTGAGATAAAACGTGTATACCCATCCAGAATATAAATATACGTATGCACATACGCAAAACAAACACACACACACCCACACTAGCAAATGTATATGGGATATTCATTTAAGAAATGAGAATACACGAACCTTTCTGAAGAGGCCTGGAAAATCTCGAATGCCATACCCTTGATCCTTGTCCAGAGGAAGCAACTTTTCTCGATCATCATGCATTCTCGTCCCCATTTCTTCAGCAATCTATTCACTTATTCAGGTTTCCAGTTTTTTTAATCACCATTGATTCATTCCGAAGAAGCCGCTAAAAGCACTTCAGCAAAGTTTAGCAACTCGATCGGTTGCTAAACCCCACCAAAGAACAATCACTCCTGTATGGGAAAATAAAACGTAGAGATCATCCTTAGAGCAACATACATCTTTACGTGAATGTTACCAAAATCAATCAGTATATAAATGTTAGCTCCTACGTGAACGCATGGGTCGCTCTTTTCGGAGATGGGCCTGTTCCTTTCCCTCTGCCGGTTATGGTTTTACATACTTACATGCATACAATACACTCACACACTAGCGCTTTTGTGACGAACATTTTATTAGTGACAAACAGTAAACAACTAGATTTTGAAAGTTTGCAAATTTGCATCTACATATTAACCACAAACCGCCTCAAGGGCGTATGGCGGGGGATGTCTGGGCGACTAACATGCCTTCAGATAACTATCATATAAACATTTTGTAACTCCAAACAAAACCCAATCCAGCAACCTAATCTACATCAGGTCCCTCTTCATCTCTGTGTACTTCTTTCCTCCCTTCATCCCGTCCAACATCCCTATCCTGTTCCTGACCTTTTCTTGTTTGCCTAACATTCTCCCCTCTATTACCTTCTTCAACATCACACAGCTGCTCAATACGCCTTTCATCAATTTTGCCCGCCTCCATAAGATTGCTCTCAACAAACCCCTCTCCTCGCCCACCATATCTAATACTTCCTCATTTGTTTTCTGTCCATTTCACCTTCTCCATTCTTCTCCACACCCACATTTCAAAAGCCTCCAATCTACGTCTATCCTCCTGCTTCAGCGACCACGTTTCCGCGCCGTACATAGCTACGCTCCATATCAGAGTTTTTACGAGTCTTGTCTTAACATCCCTACTCAACGTCCCCGTCATCAACTCCCTCCTCCTTGAGAAAGCCTCCTTGCCTAGCGCAATTCTTCTCCTTACGTCCCTACCACTTTGACCGTGTTGGTCCAAAACACTTCCGAGATATGTAAACTGTTCTACCTGCCCTATTTTTTCCCCGCCTATTTTAATATTTAGCTTAGACTTTTTCTTTCTGGAAAATCGCATAACCTTTGTTTTATTAATATTTATTCTCATCCCATATTTATCGCACTGAACCTCCAATTCACTCAACAATGCTTGCAACCCCTTGGCTGACTGAGCAACTAATGCTTGGTCATCAGCAAACCTAACCGATTTTACGAATTCCCCCCCCCCACTTTCATTCCTACCTCCAGTTCTTTCCATGCCTCTTTAATCATTTCCTCTACATATACGTTGAACAGTACCGGTGACAATGGGCAACCCTGCCTTACACCTCTTCCTAACACTGCCCATCCGGACTCTCCGTTCCCCACTCGCACCTGAGCAGTCTGAGACATGTACAGGTTGCGGATCAGTCTCCTGTCCTTCCAATCCATTCTTATTTTCTGCAATGCACGCATTAATTTTTCCCAATTCACTCTATCAAACGCTTTTTCGAAACCTACAAAACAGGCATAAACGTCCTGATTGTAATCTATATTCCTGTCGATTAGTGATCTCATTACTGCAATGGCATCACGCGTACCTCTTCCCTTCCTAAACCCAAACTGATCATCCCCTAAGTAATCATTAACCTTAATCTCTATCTCTTTGTTGATGTTCCTGAGAATAACTTCAGCTGCGTGTGATATCAAACTTGTTGTTCTGTAATCATTACATGATGTAGCCTTTACCTTTACCGGAATAGGAACTATCACTGATCTCACAGAATCTTCCGGCCAGATTCCTACCTCATAGATACTACGAATCAGTCCATATAGGGCCTTCTTCCCACATTTTCCTATATAAAGTTTTTTGTTTTTGATGTGCACATCTGTGCGTTATGTGTGTCTGTATGTCCATATGTATTTTTGTGTATGCATGTAATTATAAATTGTATGGCTAATATAATATGTATACGATGGTGGGTTAACTGGAAGGAGGGATCATTCGGTCTCAATTTTGTTCAAATAAATACCTATCCTCCCCCATCACGCATTAGCATTTCTTCGCTTGTTTTCCTTTTCATCCAATTCACCTTTTCCGTTCTTCGACTCGCCCATATTTTAAGCCCTCCAATTCTACGCCTACTTTTATTCTGATTGAAGAAAATGTTTCCGCGGATTACAAAGCCTTGGAACATACCAAACTTTTCTCTAAGTTTATCCGTCTAAAATTAAGGAAATGTTGAGGTGAACTTTGGAACTTGCCACGCTACTATTTTATTATTAACAAAATAAAAGAACCCCAAAGGAGCAATTAAAAAGAGATATTTGGAAATATGGAGTGTTTCTCAGATTTTAAAAATAAGAATCCTCACCGCCGATGTTTTATGTCAAAGCCACTAAAACAATTATTGCAAGAAACATTTTAGACATCAGGAATGTGACGACTTAGTAACATTCTTTAATTACAAATGTTTATCATTTGTTAAAACCAAAATGCCAAACTAGAATGAAAAACGAAAATCTGTTTTGATTGTTCTCTGTCTATTCCGGCACCTGATTTATGTTTTCGCAACGCGCGTGGATAAGGAAGATGCCTTCCGCATTTGTGTTCTCCTGCCATGCGATCAATTCAATACAAAACTACATGTATTTTCCATGGGCATTAAATACAGCCCTCCCAAGGATTACAGCCTCGACGCTGTGCAAGGGCTTGTGCGTTCCGATGATCCCTAGAGCTGTGCTGACGGGAGTTATGAAAAATGCTCCTGGCAGGGTCGAACCAGCAGCCAACAAGGTTCGACATAGAAAAGGAACATGAAGTAGATGAAGACAGCTTAGGTCCAGACATGCTCGACGATGGGATAGAAAGAGCACTAAGGGAAATAAAACCAAATACGACCGTAGGGGTGAACAACATTCCTGTGGAACTGTTGAAATGTTTAGGAAAATGTAGGAAGGAGACTCTATATGGACTGAATCATAGTATCTATGAGTAAGGAATCTGGCCGGAAGATTTTGTGAGATCGGTGTTAGTTCCTATTCCAAAAAAGGCAAAGGCTTCGTCATGTGAGGATCACAGAACAATAAGTTTGATATCCCATGCAGCTTAAGTTATTCTCAGGATCATCAACAAAAGGATAGAGAGTAAGGCAAATGATTATTTAGGGGATGATCAGTTTGGGTTTAGGAAGGGGAGAGGCATACGCGATGCCATTGCAGTAATGAGATCACTAATCGACAGGAATATAGAATACAATCAGGACGTATTTGCCCATTTCGTAGATTTCGAAAAAGCGTTTGATAGAGTGTATTGGGAATGCAGGATATGGAAGGGGCAGGAATGGGATAGGGTTGTTTAACGGGATGAAGGTTTTTCACAGAGATAAAGAGGGACTTTTTGTAGAGTGGAATGTGGGTTTGTGGTTCGTTAGGAAGCATAAAATATTTATTTGGTCCTTGTTTTCATTTAAAACTTATCGTACTAGGTAGAGTGAACAATAATAAAAGAATTAAATGCACGTAAACCTAGATAACAGATAGCATATCACTGGTGTGACGACGACCATCTATTGTAGAGGCCTAACGTCTCCTTCAGGCTTAGTCGTCCACCTGATACGAATCAATTTCTCGGTGCGTATTGTGTGCAATGGATTGAAAAACCTGCACCTAGGGAGGAGACGCTCTGAAAGCGGCAAGGTGAATGATGAAAGTAAAGTGAATACAGACAAAATAAGAAAAATCATCAAGAATTTTACCTGATGGGAAAAAAAAGTAAATGGATTTCCGAGGAGCTAAAAAGTCCACATAAATACCACTAAAACTTCATAAACTTTGGGTAAAAAACGATACGGCGTAATCAAAGAAGAATTTGAGGAAAAATGAAAGGTAGTTAGCCAACTAAGAGTAACAAAATAAATCATAAGAGAAGATAGTATCGTGATGTACTTGTTTAAAAAAATAAAAATCATGAAGCTTTATGCACTGTTGAATTGATTGCAAATACTTTTAGTTACCTGGTGATCACACTGCCGGCGGAAAATCGCGCTTAGCGGTTGATTATAATTAATAATAATTATTAAGTGCGGGGTGAATTACCTTAAGGGGACGTTCAATGCTTTCCTTCAGTCACATATTACTCCTTGAAAGTCGCAGAAGCTCACCTGGCCTCCTCCTCACACAGTCGACTAGCTGCAGCTATCCGCTTCTTCGCGTATCGGGAATGTTTCGTTCGTGTTATCTTGCGTGTTACGATAACAACGTGGAGGATGTGTGGCAACTCTAATCTCATCCACATCTGGGCCCCCTTTAAAATGGAATGGGCATTTGTTGAAGGGATCCGAGGGGAGTCCAAGCAGAGATTAGCCTCGGCATGGAACTCAGTTGAAGTTCGGTGCTCTAAACTATGCATTTTTAGCACAGGCAGGGAATAGCGTCGCCACGCACCAAAAAATGAGCCGAAGAAATGCTGCTCTCTTTGGAGAACATGCATTCGGAAGTGGAGAGAGTAGAGGCGCAGTTAAAGGTGCGAGTCAATTGAAATGCTATGAGAATCGTCCCGCGGGTTGACCATTGGTGCATGGTTTTGGAATGGCAATAGAGGGATTGGGTGAGGATAGTGGAGTGACTTATTGACCCTTGGGCTACCCTTTCATCGTGATTACATTTTCATTTCCACTGCTTAAAAACAACTCTGAGGTGGAAATAAATATTAATACCTCAGACCGCCAAAGCGTAAAAAATAAAAGATCAGATATAAAACATATCTCTGCAAGTGAGAAGGCAGGCATTATCTTTGGAACGGAAACATGGCTCGGAATATATTGCAGCCGGCGGGAGTTATTCGAAAGCTTTCATCGTCTACGGAAAAAAACTGACTTGATAGATTTGATTGAGGAATATTTATTACAGTTAAGTCATACGTCTTGTGCTACTGGTACAAATGTGACGACGACAACGAAGGAAGTGTTTGGTGTAACGTGAAGAGCTGTAAGCACAGAAGTTAGTTAATATGTTCACTCTACAGATATTCTGATCCCGCTAAATAAATATATAGATATATACATTTAAACAAAAATTCATATACATATATAATGTAGATATGTGTTTATATAATACATTTTGTGTGTGTGTATATATATATATATATTTCGTGTTTGAATGTGTATACATATATATACATGCCCCGGTCAAGGAAATATTTTTTCCTATACATCTATTTCCATTTGAATGAATATATATATAACAAAAATTTATATGCATAAATATATATACATATATAAAACCATAAACACAGTAATTAACCCAAAGGTCGGGTTGGGGGGGGGGGAGGCGCAAGACGTTCTGGGAAGCGATTTAGTGGTAAAGTTTAAGGCCGGAAATTTAAAAAAAATCGGAAAGCGTTCACGGATTTGCGAGTTGTCACATCTATATTTGTAGCTGAATCGGATAAAGATTCTAGAATGCCCCGATGTAAAACATGTCCGTTTATCAAACCTGCTCCCCTCTCCCCATATCCCCTCATTGCCTCCCCACCTCGTTTCCACGCTAATTGTCTCTTCAGAAATTTTATCTATCTTCTGATATGCAATAAATGTTTTCCATTGTACATAGGCGAATGTATTCCCAATGTCCAGCTTCATGAACAATCACCGTGACCCTTGTAATTTTGCCTCAATCTGTTCTCTTTCCATCCCTACTCACGCAAATTCTACATCCTTTCCTTAGACCATTGTTTCTTCCTAACCATCCTAGAATCCCTATTCAGCTACCAATATAGAGGCGAGAACTCGCGAATCCGCATATGTACTGTCTTTCTTATCTTTTGTAATTCCCGGGCTCAACCATCATCACTTGATCCCTACCGCTTCCTCCTCCCCTTCCCAGCACGCACTGCGCTTCCCCCGCCTATCCCTCGCATGTTATTCGGGTATGAATCATAATTTAAGCGAAGCAGCGAGATGACCTTGGTCAACAAAAATATAGCAAAACATAAAAAAGTCCCTCACGCGCATTCCGAAATTTTTGGTGGTAAGACCACCTTCCTCTGCGAGCAGAAGGAATCTAGGAGAAGAATGAATGAGACGAGTACGGAGGGCGGGGAAAGGATTGGAAGGGTAAGATGTCGAGAGTGGAAGGCTTGGAAGTATGGGATTGATATGGAAGATTTTTGGGAGCGGACGGGGAAATGATAATATCTGGAGGGTGCGGTAACTAATGTCTGATATTAATCTCTGGCTCATTTCAGGAGTCAGGGTGGCAAATTTAGCGTACCTGCACTAGTGTCTTTAGTTTGAGTGGAGCGACGAAGAGTGGCAGGGATGCTAAAACAAAGACACTACAATTTATCAAAGAGAGTGTTATGATCGGAGGCGTGCTTATGGATTGGGAGCATCGCACACAGGGAAGAATGTTTGCAGGAAGCGCGGTGAATGTTAATTCTAATTTTAAGCGGTGTGTTACATTGCCCAGTATATAAGGCAGGTCTTAGTTGGGACTCCAGAAGGTAAACTATATTACTGTAGGTACACGAGAAGCAAGGAATTTGTGGGAGAGAGTTAAAAAGTGAGTTGGAGAGGGATGGGTTCGGGTTTTGAAATTAGGACATGCTTTGCATCTTCGTTTATTGCAGGGCAGGGGAATGGCTTTGGGACGGAGCGGGGATTAAAGAAGTGGATTGGTCGATTTGAGGAGATCTGAAAGGTAATTTGGAATATAACATAGGGGCATTTGGGAATAAGTTTGGTAGTGGAATCCCATTATAAAAAACCTCGCACCCATCTTCAAGAACCGTAATTTTATTAATAAAAATGATCTTAGATGATTATCTACCTTACAGTCCCGACTCTGCATATATTTGCTATCCCTGTTACACTTATAGTAGCGGTTTGGTGGACGACGTTTTGAAGAGAGCAAGGAACTCAAGACCGCCGTTTACAACTCGTTCAATTCCAAGGCGTTGAAACACTGTGCTGAGGGATTAAAGATATTTGTACGGCTTCACAAAAATTGCTTAGAACTGAACGGTGGTTATGTAGGTTAAATAGGCTTGATGAATATAGGTTATTTAGGCTTAGACTTCTCAGGCCAGGGATGAACTCAAGGTTAACTTTAACCACTGGTTGAATCCTTAACCCAGTTTTATGACCGCTAGTCAAGTTGAAAACCGACCGCTGAACAGCACAATGACAGAAAGACAGTACTACTACGGTTAAAATGCTCAAATTTACTGATGATTAGTTTAAATTATTTTAAAAAATAGATTTTGGAGTAATCTTCACTTTTGAATGTCATTCATAATATTCATAATAACTAACGAGGGCATTTAAGGACACATTGTAAAACCGGGACTAGAGTTCTTAGGTAGTACTAGTATTTAGGGGAGGTGACCGACAGCTGAGGTCATTTGCGCCCTTAGAGATGGGCAGGAAAGGACGAAGGGTGGAGAGAAACCCGGTGTCGACATTAGCCTACTGTTGTCGATAGGCGCCAAGAGGTCCGCAGTTTAACATCCCATCCGACGGATGTCGTAGTCACTCAAAGTGCTCTCAACAAAGCGCCTCAAGAAGGGATCGGGATACCCCTAAAAATGTCTGTCCCCTCCAGAATTCAAACCCAAGTCCTCCCGGCGGGAATCCAGCACGTTAGCCACCGCACCATTACAATTCCCCCTAAAGTTTTTTTCACTATCGATATATCTGGAGAAGAATCCAAAATTGTAGCTTTTGCCGTGGTTATTAGACATCGTTGTTTTTAGATGTTCCAAAAATATATATTCAACGATTTCAGCATATTAAGCTCCCTTCAAAGCCTAAGAATATTAATGTGGTGCAGATATTACTATTTATCTTTTTGCTATCATTCCAAATCGCGAAATTCCATTCCACAATTGATTTGCACGGACAAGGTTCAGGTAGTCCATTGCCTCGTTGGCTGAATACATTCCCTTCATCACAGACATTTGAAGTAGGATATAATTGTGAAATTCATATTTGGTATTGCATCTATATTGGTATTTGGTATTGCATATATATCTATATATATATATATATGCAATACCAAATATATATATTCATTAACATTGAAGTAGAGATAAGGAAAATGTTAAAGGAACACACATAAAGGACGAACACAAGAGAGGTGGGGATGGTGGATGTGAGCAGATCACGAATGTACTCGTAAAAACATTTTCCTCGACCGGGACTTGAACACCGGATCTCTCCACTTGCCGGGCGGATGCTCTAACCACTTGAGCTATCGAGTAAAGGTACCTTTACACTGAAATCTGCGATCTTATAAAGCGCCAAAGACGAAGCTTAATTCCGTCGAAATATTAAAAAATTACATGCGAGTATTCTTATATTGTTTGTTTCCGCCCAAGTTTTTTCTTCAGCACTTCCGTGTTACTTCGACCAATAAAAATAGGATTTCTCAATATTGCTTATCATATAGTATAATATGAAAATGGCCCTTCACATGGATTACAGTAATTTTATGTGTAGAAAACATTTGGTTCAATAATGGGCTATGATTTTGTCCTTTAAAAGGTCGTTCAAAATTATTTGAAAGTCTAAACGTAATCATATGTATTCATTTTTTCAATTACAGGGTTCGTCCGGAAAATAAAAGTACTGAGCTCAGGAAACAAAATTTATTACACTTTTACATATCTTCAGTCAATATTCCTCAAAATAGGACCCTTATGAGTCGATACACTTGTTCCAGCGGCGTTCCCATTCCTGGAAAGCTCCCGCGAAGGCATCATCGGGAACCTCTCGAAGACACGTCACGGCCTCTTTGACGGCGTCCAAAGTCCCGTATCGCGTTCCTTTCAAACTCCTTTTTATCTTCGGGAACAGAAAGAAGTCCGGTGGTGCCAAGTCCGGGCTGTAGGGCGGGTGCGGCAGCGTTGCCACGCCGTGCTTGGCCAAAAAGTCCGACACGACAAGCGCGGTGTGAGACGGCGCATTGCCGTGATGCAGCCGCCAGATGTTTTTGATCGCTGGCCGGACGCGGGCGACTCGTTTTCGAAGCCTGTCGAGCACTTGGACGTAAAATGCAGCATTTACAGTTTGTCGTTCAGGTACAAAGTCGTAGTGGACGACTCCCCTTTTGTCAAAAATACGGAAAAAATCAGTACACTTATCTTCCGGACGAACCCTGTATGTGCAACATTTATGCGGAAAAATGAGATACATCTACAAATTATTACCCAAAAAATGATAATTATTCAATATTTTCGAAGCAGAATATTTATTCAGAAATTAGAGAATTCCTCTTTTATGCTTTAATTCAATGTGATGACGACGATTGGAAAGAGAGAAGAATAGATAATGAATCAAGTGGATTATTAGCTAGGGTCTACTGAACGGTAGGTGTCAGATTAGTGAGGACCTCCTGTCAAAAATAACATCTTCGTAAAAAGTACAAAAGCATTAGGGAAAAAAATAAAAAGATATGGGCATCCTTGCAACCCATCAATTTTTTCGCGCGAGAGAGAGAGAGTAGTCAGATAATTCAATCAAAAGAGAAAAAGAGGGAGGAGGAAATGAGGGATCAGATTCAGGAGTAATGAGCTACTTGAAATGAACAGGATCTGTTAGAGATGGTTTGTTTCGTTGGGAAGGGCAAAAAATTAGATAATCCTATTCATTTTCCGGCGGCGGCGGTTGGCGGAGGGGTGAGGCCGTGGACAAATGTGTTGGTGGGAGGAAAGAAGGGTTGGGGGGGGGGGGGACAGCGAGGATCTGTGGCGGGGCTGGGAGAAGAGAGAGAGAGACAGAGAAATGGAAATATATTGCCAGCGCATGAAAATCACTAAACCGAAAATTTCCCCGGGCAATTTTTTTGTGCGTGTGCAACGACATTTGACGCAAACGGCCATGTCTCCCGCTTTTTTTTTCCTTCCATCTCCCGACTTCCACCTCTCTCTTCCCCTCAACCCCGCTCCCCCCTGCCCCACCACTTCCCCGCATCCTGCTACTCCCGCGGCCGTATTTCTTTCCCGAAACCATTTATTGGAGCGGCAATAATCATGAGTTGCTGTACGGCCGTCTATCCCATTTAATGCTCACCTCACCCCTTCCACCTCCTCTCTCCACTCCCCCACCCCCACCTCACCCCATTCCAAATCCATCCCCCACCCCCATTCTCGCGCTCATTCTCCCGTCGCAACAATCCGCCAAACTGGCAAAAAAACCGGGAAAAATGCGGGCTGCAAGAAAAGGTTACACCAATGGAAATAAATTATCCCGGGCGTCATGTGAGACAAATAGCCCCGCACTCCTAAATAATTTTTAATTAATCCCGCCAACATTCGCATTTCCCATGATTCACACGGTGCTCGTCTGTCTATAGAACCCGTGTTATAATTTCGCGACTCCCTTCGGGAGGGCAAGAGGGGGCTGGCGCCGGCGCCGAGAACAACGGAAGGAGAGAAAAACGATGCTGACGGGTGACAGACGGACATTTTTCCACCCCTCCCCCCCGCCTCCCCCGTCTCCCCCCCCCCCCGTCGCCCTTTCAGCCTATGCCACGCGGGCGCTGGAGGTCTCCTTCGCTGCCGGAACATCACCGTCCTCGCCATGCTCCTTCGCTCCCTTCAAACTTTTATGTGGGATATTGCCTCCATTCTTTTATTTAACAGAAATCACAAATTGTCAGTAATATCCTACGAGCAGCACTGATATAATTGATGATTGCCTTCAAATTTAAAAAAAAACAGCATTTGTTCTGGAATAATCCTCTTTGAGCCTCCCGTGATTTTTCAGCTATCGCCCATCACATGCAGGAGCAAGAAATCTATTATAGTTAATCTTGTGTTTTAATTAAGCTCCATCGAGCACTCTCTCTCTCTATCTTTAACGCACTCATGCAAAACCATATTTCATATTTATTCATTACGAGAAGCCATTTCCACGTTGGTTTTGGTCGCACGTTTGATCATATGGGTCAATCAAAATCCATAAAACATTTTACTGGTGATAATATTTCATTTTCAATAAATTACTTTTGAGTTTTTTTTGTTTACCGTTATAGTATTTTTTATATTCATTCCACGTCCATCTCGCGCACAGAGAGTGAATTTCAAAAACACACACTCAATCATTTGTTTGTTCTCGGAATAATGAAGCCGAAAATGAACAATTTGCTTGTGAGTTTTAGCTTTTTTTCAATAACAGTTTTCACAGCGAGAGAATACGAAACTGCAGTATTTTTATGCAGAGTCCATACAGTTGTTTCTCGTACCTTACCATTATTCCTTACAGTGTTGAAGTTTTAGAAGTTCACGGTTTCACCCTGACCTCATGATTTAAACGTAGCGACGCTGTTAGGTGACCCGCCTTGTCCAACGCATTCCGGGCGCACCCCCGCTCGTCCCCCTACGAAACATCCCCCCCTCATCCCCCCTTGCACCGCACCACACTCCACAAATTCCCGCCATTTTTCCGCTCCACTTCCGAGCGGATTTCCTTTTTTATTTCATTTCCCCCTTCCCCCGCAATCGCCGCACGCGCGCGCATCGGCGACACGGCGCGGCGATTCCAGTGACGGGAGCTTTGTTTCAATGATAATTCTTCTTCAAGGGAGTTTGAATGATATACACACGTTGCGCCGGGGCGGCTCAATTAATGCGAGGCCTTTTGCATAGGTTGCTCCTCTGTGTCCATCGCTCTTTTGTTTTTATTTTTTTATTTCCACCCGCGGTGGACGAGAGGGCGGGTGAATAAAGGGAGGGGAGGGGGCGTGAACAAATGCTTGGGAATGATCCCAATTCCACCCCCCACACCCCACCCCACCCCACCCTTCCCATACCGCCCGCGCGCAAACAAAAGGCCCGATCTTTCCGCGGCGCTCAACCCCCTCCCCCTCGCCCCCTCCCCCTCGCCCCCTCCCCCTCGCCCCCTCCCACGCCCCTCTCTCCCCCGAGGGCGTCATAATAAATTCTAATCAGCGCTGACGTCCTGCTTTCCTGTCTTATTTTCGATGCCGCGCTGATGCATTGCTCAGGTTTTATTAATTAATAGATTGCCGCGCCAAAGGCATTCTTTTTGTTTACCATTTGTTTTTTCGCGTGTTCATTACGTTCGGTCGGAAACGCAGTATTTTTCCCCAAGTTTATTGGCTGGCCAGGTCCATCTGGTTATAGAGCCGGAAGTCGGGAGTTGCTGGCGCACGACGGAGAGAGAGAGAGAGAAAGGGGCTTAAATTAAGTAAATGATCGACCGCCGGAGCGGCGGGGAGGAAGTGTTACCTTTTGCTCCGAAGGGAAGGGCGACGTCCGGATTGGTGCATTTTCGAAACACAATTTGAAGCAACATCGCATAATTGATACTGGTGCTGGGAATTTCAAAACTAACGTCAATGCTGTACTCCATCTCTACGCCATCCGCGCTCATCTATGTAAACGGTGTAAATTGTTACATTTTACTCTTCCTACTCCTTTCATCGTCATACCTAGAGGGTTTCTACGTAATGGAGGTGCCATTTTTAAGGGAGAATCCCTTATTTTTAGGCAGCAATTGAAATAAAACATTGAGCAATCGTTGTCCAACGTTTCTCTGGCCAGTGTTTTGATTTTAGAAATACTTTTAAAAATCTGTTTGCATTTGAAGCGACTCTTTCTTTTGTTTTTGGACCGCGATAAACTCGTCCGAGGGAGTTTAGAATTTAAATATTTATGCGTATTTTTTATATTTGGCAAATATTGCATCGTCCATTATTTTTCAATGTAACAGTGCAGAGAGTAATCATTTTTGGTCGGTCAAAAAATCCCTCCGAAATTATTTTAGTACATGAATTTTGAGTTTAACTGTCGCTAGCCGTAATATGAGAAGCATTTACATTTTATCGATTTCCCGAACGTTCTATCATCAATTAAATTTCTCTCGGAGGAATTTGTTTTTAGATCCAATTAAAAAACCCAGATTTGCAAATTTCAAGAGAAATAATAGTAATAAAGGTACAATACTAAAATCACATTTTTACCTGCTGAACAAAATCTCGTTTATCGTGGTGGAATTGTCATTCAACTTGTGCACGACAAAAAATAAGTTTTAGAAATAATTGTTCCAGGCATCTAAAATGATGCAAACGTTATAAATAGTATGCAGATGAGCAAGCACTTGTGGTTTGTCATATATTTTATTTTGGGTTTAATTAATCTTTTATGATTAATTTTTTTAAGGCAAAGTTATAATTCATCCGAAAAGAAATAAACTCCATTTAATTTTATATTGGGATATTAAAGTATGATATTGATTCTTTAGTTTATAGATTTGCCCTTTGAATGAAAGATGAAACGATTTATCATCTATGAGAGTTTCTGTAAAATTCAATTCAAGAAAAGGCCCTCCAGTTCTCCGTTTGTTTAAATCGTCTCATTCGGCGAGAAATGCTTGATTCTATTAATTTATAATTTTTTGCCAAATGCGAAATACTTCACTATCTCCCTACTTGCAATTATTTTATCAATTAATTTTTTTCTACCGATCCTGAATTCCACGTTCATCTCCTTATGAAGAATTTTTTTGTGCGTGCTTTTCCATCTCCGATAATATTTATTTCATACTTCTCCGAGATTAATTTGAAAGGATCCACTCTCTGCAAGTTCCATTTGAATACTGAAATAGTTTCTGATCATTAGTAAACCCTATTGTATATTAAAACTCCCTGCAATCATTTCCACGTAAGATGAAATCCTCATTTCCTTTCCTTTTTTTAGATTTTTGCTTTTCTAACCAAGTCTTTCATAAATTTTAACTAATAAATAATTCGCATTTCAAACATTGAGCAAATTGTTTAATTTTTTCTCCAGATCTAATGTCTGTCAACTCCATGATAATAGAATACTATTCTATGAAACTTTATGGTTCATGATAAAACAACGATGTAGCAGGATCTTATGTCTCTAGTGACGCTGCACAATCTCCCGTCATACTGGTAACCATGTCTTCATGGTATGGGGCGGATTTTCCACACCAGTTTTACCACGCCACGTTATTTTCCCTTCCATCATGAGGGTTTGCCTTCAGACACATTTACATGGCACTGCGGCAAAAGGGCTCCTTTTCTAATATTCCACTGTCTCACTCTAGCACGATCTCTGAGCTCAGATGAGCTGAGGTAATCAAAAAGACAGAAACACCGTGCATTCACACTGCCCATGACAAATGGCTGGTTTCACGTGGTGGCCTCCTGTAAGTAGCCGTGGAGTGAGGCAGTCTTGTCTACCGTGCTGATTCCACACTACACTTTCCCTGATGTTTACACACTATTGCCCCTGAGAAGCTGATCAAAGACGGTTGTTGATTTCATTCTTTCAAGAATTGTTCCTCGGAGAGATGTTATCCGCGTCCAAAAACCAGACAGCCAGATCAATAATTACTTTCACAGCAATAAATTGCCAATAAATATTCCCTCGAGTAAGGCCAGCCAACGTTAAAGAGAGTGTATGAAAACACCGAATACCCTGTTGGTAAATACATGAAAGCGTGTTTCTGTATCAAGTGTTTGCCTGTCAAACCTCCAAAAAGGTTTATATATATATATATATATATATATATATATATATATATATATATTCAAACTTGAAAATCCCGCCATACGGCGCACAAATATTCATTCAAACAGAAATAGGTATAAGGAAAGGGGATAGGAAAACACATAAAAGGCGAACACAGGACATGTGGGGAAGGCGGTTTTTGAGCAGATCACGAAAGTAAAAATATTTCCTAATAAGTAAAATAATTTCCTATAAGGAAATATTTTTACTTTCGTGATCTGCTCAAAAACCGCCTTCCCCACATGCCCTGTGTTCGCCTTTTATGTGTTTTCCTATCCCCTTTCCGAAAATTCGAGAACCAGTGAGTCCCTCTTTTGTGTGTTTTGGTTTCTGTGTTTGTTATGACTATCAGTGAATTTACATTACACGTTTGTGGGTTTTCCAAAAAAGTGTATATATATATATATATATATATATATATATATATATATATATATATATATATATATATATATATATATATATATATATATATAGATGTTGCGGAAGTACTCATGAGAGCAATATAACTCTTGGACGGCACAATAGAACACAGAATAAAACAGATAACACGTAAAATGACACTCACACTGTCGATGATTTAAGCTTTCGGCCTACTCCGAGGCCTTCTTCAGGTCAGACTGAGAGGTTTTGAGGGAAGAGTGCCTGGGGAGGGGAGGGGGGGAGGAAGGTTTAGGGACTGTTGGGAAAGAAATTAAAGATGGCGGTTAAGGGTGGGAATTTTAAAGGATCGGAAATATAGGATGTATGCGGATTCGCGAGTTCTCACCTCTATGTTGGTGGCTGAATCGGGTAGGGATTCTAGAACTGTTAGGGAAAAGCATTCGTCAAATGATAGGTTGTGTGAACTTGCGTGTAAAGGGATAGGAAGAGAAGAAAGTGAAGCAGAATTACATGAGTAGCGGTGATTGTTCATGCGGATGGATAAGGAGGTAATGCATTCGCCTATGTAGAGTGAGGTGCATTGTTTGCACGACAAAAGATAGATAATATTTTTTGAGAGGAAATTAGCGTGGGAACGGCCAATGTGGCTCGTCTCTTCTTCTGGCTATGCGTGCCATGAAACGCACCGTTCCTATCCTTTACAATATCGTATGAATGCTTTTCTACTATCCTTTCCCCTTCTTGTGTCCCGTCTATTTCTCCTTTGGTGGGTGAAACAGCTCCATAACGCCATCTCTCGGGCAACATCTATCGGAGCACTTTGGCGCTTTATAAGATCGCAGATTTGGGGCTGCGTGGTGGAACACTATTGGGGAAATTAAAGAACAAAGATTGTACTCGTGATCTTTTTACTTGAATAAACCCCTCCACATTAGAAGTCCCAGTTTTTACCATAATCTCCTTTACCCCGCTCCTTCGTTTCCTCTGGGCTTTCCTTCCCAGCGATGAACTCTACGGAGAGAAAGAGAAGACATTGCCACGCCTTCAAACAAGCATCCCCACACCTTCTAACTTCCCCTTCCCCTCTTCATACTGATGATAGCTCCATTGACACTGAACTAGAATCCGAGTTAGTTTATCGAATGATGATGCCTGTCGTTGAAGAGTTTTTGTTTTTTTCCTAATAATCAGGTCAGCAGTAGTTTTTTTTAATAGTCACGTCTAATTATTTTGTAGGTTATCAGAATTCTTTCGAGAGAAAATCTGATCTTCCATGACTATGGAGCTGCTTCTTTCTGATCTCGATGCATAAGGGCGAGGTTTCGGTTGATGGTCCTCTGTCCACTCTCCTGTCCTACCCGCCCCTCTGAACATGCCCACCTCCTAGAGGGCTTACAGGGAGCGTTCCAAAAGTAATGCAATGAAATTTCCCGCGCCGCTACTATTAATTGGTGTGGAATAAAACTACTTGGAGTAGATGGAAAATACGCTAAACTTTGCCGCCAAATCGGTTTCAGTGCTCTATAAGCTGTGAAAGCGGCAAAACGCCACTTATTGTAAACCTCTCCCTGCCGATTGTGTCACGAAAGACCAACCGAGCGGAAATATCAAATGAGCTTTTGCAACGTATTGAGAATGAACCTGATTATTTGGACTATGTCATCAATGGTGATGAAACCTGGATTTTTTAATACAACCCAGAAACAAAACGTCAAAGCTCTGAGTGGTACCCCGACCAGTCTCCCAAGTCCTAAAAGGCAAGGATGAGCTAATCAATAGTGAAAACAATGCTCATTGTCTTTTTCGACAGTAAAGGAGTCAAACTCCTTATGGACTGTCTGTCCATAAGGAGTTTGTTCCTTAAGGACAGACAGTTAACGCTATCCACTACGTTTATGTTCTGTAAAGACTCCGAAAAGGGTCATCAGGACGAGAAAAGACATCTCCGCTTCCTGGAAACTCCATCACGACAACACGCCTTGCCTCATCGCGCTACGAGTCCTGGTCCGCCTGATTTCATTGAATATAGGGATTTCTAGGATTCTCGGGAAATATCATACGCAAAATTTAGATAATTGCTTGGTTCCTCATATGGTATTATCCTCACCATGAATGAATACTACTTATTTGATAATTTATTGAACGGAATAGATGGAAGCAAATAATTGGAAAATGACACTTAGGCCACGAATAGCCTTGTACACTGTGGCGGTGTGATTAACTGCAACATTTCGATGAGGAAGATGAAATACCACCAGATTTCCTTGGAAGTAAATAATTAATACCTACAAAACGTTATTGCAACGCCGTGAAACAAGATGTCCATTCTTTTGTGAATTACCTGAAATGAAAATTTAATATTATAACATAATATGATAAATATTTTTTAATTGGATGAAATATGCTAGTATTTGATGAAAATGTTACAGGTGCACTTGTATTTGGTGTAACAGATTCATTTTTGGTCACAGATATTATTTTATTGCAATTTTTTAATAATTGTGCGTCAATTTGAAACTTACTATTTATAATTAAGGATATTATAGTAATTTTTTAATCGAACGGAAAGTATTACACGTGAGCAGTTATTTTAATTCACAGTTTACATGTAATTGTTTGCATAGAATTATTTTAATTTATTATTTTTTGATTCATTCCACCGATAATGAAACGAGAAGAAACACTCAACGCTGACTTCCAAATTGTTTGGATACATTGATAACCGCCAGGGTGCATAAACTTCGAAGTTCTGATCCAGAGATAGTACTTATAAACTCATTCAATATCCTTGCGATGACATGTATTTAACCGGTCTCGGTATTTCATGGCAGGATTTCAGTTAGATGCACTTCAATTAATCACGTGGGGTCTAAATCCACATTAAATCTTAATTAAGTTTCACTCATGCACAGAATCATGCTGCATTAGCTTCTGCTTCCGGTCGCTGCAACTCAATTTAACATTATTAGTCGAAGATCGGGTTATTGGATTGATCGTTAGTTGTTTATCTCTGAGGATGACGTACGCAACGTCGAAGTAAACAAAGAGGATGAACGTACGAAGCACACAAACTGGGAGCATGTTCGCAATCGGAGCCTTCGCGACTTACCCACCGCTCTACTTTCCTTCCACGAAGCAGGGTTCGCACCGTTGTTTTCAGGTGCACTTTAATTTGTTCTCCCTTGGCATATTATGACCCACGGGGGGTCGCAATCAAATTAATACGCATTGGTCAGTAGCCTGAATCCCTCCTGCTAAGCGTGGTGGTTGCCAAGGTACGACGCCAATTTGGCTAACGAAGCAGGTTACTTCCGCGTACAAAAAAACCATCAGACCTTACTGCTCGGTTAACGACAAAATAATTACAAGTTGATGGTCAGATTTTGGACCATTGCTCTAACATGAATTCATTGAGCATTTCCTCGTTCTTGATGACTTTAGCTGACCAAATAATTAAGGTTAATGAAGGCTTACATGAATATGGATAAGGTGAATAATTTCAAGCTTAGGCAAGCCTTAGGTGCCAGTTTATAATTTCAAAGTTTTCATTTCCATCTTAAGAATAAGATCATGGGAATTCCTTTTAATTCATGAAGAAGATGCTACGGAAGGGATTGCAATTGTGAATCTGTCATTGGATCTTCATTTAAAGATATCTGTGGGATTTAGAAATCGGCGTTTCCTCTGCATTAGCCCCCCATCACAATCGCTTCGAGTGGATCGCAGTATATCATACAAATAGTGATTTATTCTAATAAACTTCCACTCCGAAGACCCGGAGACTATTTTGGGAGTAAAAGCGTACTTAGGATCAATAGAATGAATTACGTTGCAAACTTAATTAAAAATCGAGTATTCAATCCAAAACTCTTTGATCTAGTGCATTCTTCCTCCAGTTGCATGTTGCACTAAGAGCCGTCATATTATTCTAGGCATTTAAATGTTACACGATTCCTACGGTAAAGGTTAGTTCTAAAGGTGCAAAACTAAAAATGACCACTCAATATTTATTCTCCGCAGCGGTGAAAAGTCTGCAAATCGCCACATCTTTGCGATACAGGTGTTTAAGTAACATCAAAAGAGAACATTAAAAAGGCTTTAGCGTAACTCTCACAGTCGTACAACAAATATGGACTCACAGCAATAGAGTTGAAAAATCTACGGAATCTTGGCGAGAATTTTGGAATGTAATATCGAAAGCTGATATTAATTATGAAGCATTGGGTTTCCGAGTTTGTAATAGGTCGCTGGAGACAAAAAAGTGATTAATAGTTCACTCCCATTGTTACGTGCATGGAAAGGGCAATGCGAGGTCATTAGTGGCGGAGGGAGGGACGACGAGGGCGAATCGCTCCGCCGACGGAGGACGCAAGCCGTTCAAGCCGCATTTCATTCCGAAGCGAACCACTGCGCAGGCGCGACGACACCCGATCGAGGGAACGACATTTTCCGTCGCACCGGAAAACGCGTTGGAAAACCTTTCGGCTTTGGGTGTGGTGCGTGGTGCGCGTCGGCGGCCATGATCCATCTCCCCCGGAACGAAGCACCTCTTTGCGGAGATAAGTGGGGGTGAGGGCGTAAAAACTCCCCCTTCCATCCCCCCGTCGACTCACACCCCCCCTCGGCAAATCGAAGTCGCCAGCCCCATCCCGACGCTCATTTCCCATAATTCCTTCATTTTGTTTTGATCCCGGGCGGAGGGTGGAGAGTGGGGACCACGAGGGTAAAAGGAGGGGAGCCGAGACGGAAAAGGGGTCCGCCGAGCGTAATCTCGGTCTCTTGATTAACAAATTAATGCGCAGACAAGCGATCAAAGCCACGAATTGTTCGCAGGAGGGGAGAGACGTTGGGGGTGGGTGCGAGGGGGGGATGAGTGCCCATAACACCCACCCCCCCACCCACTCGTCTCTTTCTCTCCCGTGCCATGGAGCAGCCACCACTGCGACATCTCTCCGATCCTCACGGCTCTTTCTTTCACTCCCTTATTCACTTGAGCAGCGATGAAAACAAACGAAGGAAGGTGTAAATTGAAGCACGTGGAAAAAGAATTTGTGCTAGAGAAATTCATTCGGATGCGAATAGGATTTTCCTGTTCACCAATTTAATCTGTGTCGATGTTCACATTTCCGTCGATGTTCGCTTTATTTATTGCATATCGATGGTGTCATCGATGTTCACGTATTTCGCGGGGAAGAGGAAAATGAATTCCTATTTGCTCCCGTTTTATTTGATCTAAACTTCTGTCGGTTCATATCTTTTTTTACTGTAATGTAAAAATTGTTACAGTTACCAAAGATACAGAGGCATAATTTTTGTAATGTGTGTGCCATGAATGACTTCATGAAAGTTTCCAGTGGTTGAGATAAATTGATGCATAATTTCATTGAAATACCAGCATCTACATCTGAATGGCAGCCTCTTACAAAGTGTTTGAGACAAATAGTTGTACCGTTCGCGATCAGCAGTAAATTTAAGATTAAATTATTCACATTTTTCGTGTGAATAAAAGAAATTAGGTGACTTTGTTTACGAGAAATATTTTGCTTAAATCTCAGGAAAATGACAAAGAAAACCCTTGATAAATGATTACTATTGGCTGACCTAAGTTCATTGAGGGCAAAATACAAGTGCCTATAATGGAGTGTTTGGAGTTGAACGCATTGAACAGTGCCCTTTCTTTTTTTACGATTAAATATCACATTTAAGAAGGGAGAAATACTCTTATTAATTAATATAGTTCTGTTCACAGTATTACTTGAATTTACACATTTCAAATAAAGAATTGAAGCTAAAGGGTTGCGGCAACGACTGCATCTTCCTTGGCCGAATAAGAAAAGAACCCGCCGTTCCATGGTGAGCGAATACTAAAGGTGAAGTGACATTGTGGAGAATAAGTTTACAGCAGTGTTTTCCCGTCTTTTACGGTCCTACTCCTCCGTACCGACCAAATACTCTCGACCTTTTCCCCTGAAGATATGTAATTATTTAATAAATAATAAGACTGCTATATCACATGACGGTGAACGACAGTTTTCAATTTTCAATTTTAAGTGATTAATTAAAATATAAGGCTTGAACCCTTCGCTGAAAAATGAAAACTTTTGCAATCATCAAATGTTATCTTAAGAATCTGCTTCACGTAATTATTGCTTGCACGTGTTGGAGCCATGGCAGTAATGATGCCCTTTTACTGTTGACATAAATCCTGTCATTGTTAGATTCTGCTCGGGGGTATTTAGAATGGTGACTCACTGACGCTAGAGTGATAAACTTGATGGTGATTTAATGTTGTCGTTACTCCATTGCCCGGAAACGTTAATTTTAAAATGGGATTTAGTTCCGCCCTTACTATCCTAATTTGATACTGTTTCTTATATCAGACTTTGTACCAATATCCAAAATTCGTGTGGTGAATGACACTTAAAAAAGCGATACACTTCTTTCGTATCAGATTCAAACCGTATCTACTTTGCAGGGTTTGACCGTGATTGGACTCCCACGATGTAAAAATTAAATATCACTATTTTCCATGTTATTATTAGCCATGAAAACTCATCTCTCTCATAAGCTATAAATCGATATTATTTCTATCTTGAGATATCGTGGAAATAAGACGCATTGGACCCTTTTCTGAAGAGCAAATTTTTTTGTACCTTGATACAAATATTTTCAATCATGAAATTCACCATTCCAGAGTAACTGTTTATTTATATTCCGTTAAAACTTTCAGCAGACCAGTTGATTTCATACATTTTAAATCTTTCGTTTTGACATTGAATGAATATCAGTAATCGATGATCGTAAAGAGCTAACCTTCCAACGAAGACTGCACCAATCTTCAGCCCCCCTGTTCATGCCGTCAATCTTCATCTTCCCCTTCCCATCTCAGGATCCAGAAATTCGTTGCTTATTGTTTTGGACGCTCTAGCCGCCAGGGAAGGCTCAATTATCATGACTAGTTATTAGCTTCAATTTATCCCCGAGTCTTAAGTTGTCCATTCGGATACATATATTATATGCTTAACGGTTCTCTAAAATGTGTCGCTGCTTAATTAAGTTTATATTTTATTATTCAATGAAAAGGGAAAAAATCAATTTTCAGCGTTAACACGCGTTGAAAGCCTGTTTGAAAGCGGATCTTTGATGAATGTTGGTAGATGTGATGGGAACGACGATGTTGAAGAGTTGAGCGAACGTAACTTGTGAATCCATACCAATTATTACGTGATAGTGTGAACAAATTTATTATATGTGAATTTATTTAATAGAAGAAAAAGATAAAATTTTTTGTGACCCTGCCAATTTCATCGGGTAGCGATAGCAAACAAATTGAACGCGATATGCCAATAGGTTCTAATTAAAAAAACCTGATTCTTTAACTTCAAACTAGCTTGTAATAGGCGCAGATTGATAAAGAGTTTGCTGCTTTTAGTTTTCACTATTCATAAGAACCGTAATTTTGCTCTTTGATCCTTGGTACTGAAGAAGAGCCTGGATAGGGCGGCAGAAAGTGCAGATGGCGAGAGAAGGCGGTTTTCTTGTAGAAACTCTGAAAGAAGCGGTAAAATTCGGAGTGCTCCGGGGGGGTGGTGAGGGGTGGAGGGAGGGGGTGGTTGGGGAAAAGGGTCGGGGGAGGGGGGGCGACGATGATGTGCTGGCGGTTCGGTCGGGGTGACAGGGCAGGAGGGAGGTGCGCCGCGAAATTGAATGGGACCAACGACGGGGGAAGAACTTTTACACAATGTAATAAATTGGAAATTTCTTTGCGGCAACTTAACCGCGTGCCATATACGCTATCGCAGAGACCTCCCTCCTCCCCTGCACTTCACGGAGAAGAAGCCACCGAGCGAAGCCCTTCGGAAGATCATTCTCCCTATTCCACCCACCCCTTCTCATCAGGGACCCTCACCCCACGTGGGCGGGGCGGAGAGAAAAGGAGCGGGACCCCCCTCCCCCAGATACGGCCCTCCGAGCACCGCCTCCTTTAATACCCTAGCCCCCACACCCGACGCCCCTCCCCGTAAGCACCCTGAAAGCAATGGCTCCACGTTGAGAACGGCGGGGCGCGAGAGGATAACTTACGAAGCCACTCGATATGAAGATGTATGGGGCTCGCCGAGGGAGAGCGGGCCCTCAAAAAATCGGTTAGACGAGTTGGTTGTCAATTACCGCTCCCGCGTTTCTCTCCGGAATTACAAACGAGTGGGAGTCTGATAATTTTATTTTCCCTCGCCGCCCGTAATTTTCGCGTTCATCTATTTGCCACTCACGTACACTCGCGAGCTCGCTCGGGAATCCCCCCAAAGCGCCTTCTGGTCCTCGCACTTCTGCCCTCTTGCGTTCGGCCCCCGCGCATCGCCTCGCTTGCCCTCCCGGCCATCGGATTTTCTTTCAACTCCTCCTCCCAAGCCTCCACCGCACCACCTATAACATTCTTCCATTTATCGTTCAATTTACTTTTAACGTCCCACCCCTCCTCTGGGCGCCTCTCTTCCGGTGGGGCCTCCTCTCCAGCCGTCGTCCATTAACACCCCCACCCGCGCTCCCTCCCTCGGAGTCTCTCCCCCGCCGCCCCCGAATGGGTGGAGCGGGCCTAAGAACTCCTCTCGCTCCACCGCTCGCCTCCCCTTTTCTCGCCCCTCCTAAGGCACTCCCTGCCACCTCCCCCCGCGCCCCTCCTCTTATTCAATACCCTCCTCTCCCGTTCCTCACCGCCCCCAGCCGTGGGGCCGCACGAACCTCGGAGAAATCCAATTACGAGTAAACGAGGACACAGATCAACTTCGCCAAATTGATGTCCCGATTTTAACCAGGACTAATGGGGGCTGGGCGGCGGGGGCGGAAGGAGGCACCAGTCGGGGTGCTGACACTTCATCCACGCCGCCGTCGCCCCCACCTCCCCCGTCCTCCCCTCCCCATTGGCCACCACTCGCCCTCCCTCCATCACCCTTCGCCCCTTCTGGAGGTGCTGGGTTTCTTCCTCTCTCTTGCTTCCATCTCCCCTGCTTCTTTCTCCACTCGCTCGCAACTTTTCGCTCCGTCGTCTCCGCAGAGGATCGTAAACCTCGGTAGCACCTCTCCCCTTCCTTTTCCTCCACGACCTCTTCTCACTCCGCGTGACCAGGGTTCCTCTGTCCTCCCGCCTTCTCCGCTCCCTCACCTTCCCCCTTCTCCCACCCCTCTTGCCAACGGGCCACGCGGGGCGCTTTCGCCGAGGGGGTGTGTGTCTGGTCGCTGTGAGTAAATATAATTGCCGCGCTCAAGTCCATGAGAGGATTTCGTGAGTACAGATGGAGGTGTCGTTTCAACTCTTTTCGGCCACAGTGGGCTCCGAGGGTGTGCATTGGCACGGGGTTGGTCCGAGGGGAGATGCACTCGGCGGCGCCAAGTATTCCAATTGTTACGATTTCCTTACGACGGGCGTGTTTTTTGTAGGGGCATAATTTAAGTGCTCCCTACACATCGAAATAATCCTAATATTTGCGAATTCGGGCTAGGACTCTCTGGTCTTGGGAATGGACTTAATTCCGAAGCCGACGAATATTACCTTTGTTAAAAATTTTGTTTATTCCCAGCATTAAAAACCATTCAATCCAACAATACTTCCAAATGTATCACATTTGGATTTCCCGGCAGTCCTGGGGTATAGCGTTGGACTACTGACCGGAGGGCCCAGGTTCTATTCTCTGGGCACCTGCATCTCCATCCAAGCTGTGTGATTTTTCGGGGACCAGATCTTCCTGGGAAACCATAACCGGCACAGGGAAAGGTACTGGTCCCCCTTCCCTGATGCGTGAATTTCACACGTCGTCGGGCTTAGTACTGGGTGAACTCTACCATCACCTACCAAACCCATCGTTAGGTTGATTACTGTGTTTGTGGTTTTAAATTTCAGTATTATTAGTAAACCACTCATTTACGTGAGCCATTGGCCCATACCGCAGAAGTTAGAGTGGAGACAAATCGAACCAATTGAAAACGTGAAAAAATTAAATAAGGTAAATTTTCATTATGTTAACGAAAGTTAAACATGAACTTTGATGGAATGTTCTTTGTGTGTGAACTGGTCGCAGGCTCATGAGTAAGGATATTACAGTGAAAGAAAAATAACTAAAAATATATAACTTTTGGACGGCACAGTCTGCACAACCTATTTCCCAGGATCCCACAGACTGAAAACCATTCTCAAAGAACTTTATTCTATATTACATGACAATGACGCGACCACATCCTTACTGCCCCAATGCCCCTCTGTCGCTTACATACGACCAGCCAATCTCAGAAACCTTCTGAGATCCACCAACCCTTTGACATCTCGCCCTGACAAATTTCCACATATTTCCCCTACCTGAAATCGCCCCCGATGTAAAACATGTCTGCTAATCAGATCTGCTCCCCTCTCCCCACATCCTCTCAATGTCCCTTCACCCCGTTCCCACGCTAATTGCCTCTCAAAAAATATTATCTATCTTTTGTCGTGCAAACAATGCACCTCATTCTACATAGGTGAATGCATTACCCCCTTATCCATCCGAATGAACAATCACCGCTACTCATGTAATTCTGCTTAACTCTCTTCTCTTCCTATCCCTTTACACGCAAGTTCACACAACCTATCATTTGACGAATGCTTTTCCCTAACAGTTCTAGTATCCCTACCCGATTCAGCCACCAACATAGAGGTGAGAACTCGCGTATCCGCATACATCCTATATTTCTGATTCTTTAAAATTCATACCCTTAACCGCCATCTTTAATTTCCTTCCCAACAGTCCCTAAACCTTCTGCCCTCCTTCTTCCCTACCCAGGCACTCTCCCCTCAAAACCTCTCAGTCTGACCTGAAGAAGGCCTCGGAGTAGGCCGAAAGCTTAAATCATCTACAGTGTGTGTCCTTTTACGTGTTATCTGTTTTATTCTGTGCTCTATTGTGCCGTCCAAAAGTTATATTGCTCTCGTGAGGACTTCCGCATCATCGATATATATATATATATATATATATATATATATACATATATACGTTAAAGCAAGAGGATATGAGGAATAGTACTTTACAAAAAAACATAAAATACGTAACACATTTTCGAAATAAGTCAGTTTTTAGACATGTTGATAGACATAAGTAAATATAACAGTGCAGAAGTATGCGAATTGTTTTAGTCAGTTTTTACTCATATGTCTTGTTAGAAGTGACGTCCCTTTCAGCAGTAACTCATTGTTTTTAAATTTCTTAAGAGCTTTCACAATTATTGCTTGAACGGCTAAAGAGTTCCACAGTCGATTTGTAGCGCAAACTGGATGTGGGAAATGAGTCGGCTGCACACAAACCTGGCAGCGCTAAATTGTCTTTTATGTGATAAGATCAATGCATTTTGGCCTTCTATCTATTGGGGTTAAATTTTGAGATTTTGACATGGTGACAGTTTTCACCCAATTACTCCAAAACGGTTTGTGCAAGAAAGTTGAACGCAGATGACCTTCTATTAATATTTTTTTAATTCTTCTAGTTACCTAGAATTTACAATGAGCAATCCCATTCAAATCCTAGTCCAGAGTCTTGCAGTGAATTATTTTTGATGCGTAGTTCATGGGTGGAATTGGAATTGACGGATTGCAGCCTATGCTCGTGCAACGTGTTATGCGATGGGCAACTATCGATCTGTGCAATCGAGAAAGACATTGCAATTTCCAAATAAATGTCCGAAATTATTTATTTTCAATACTCTTCATTGCAAATAGTCTCTCCCAATTTGTGTCCGAAGCCTACGACCACAAATACATTCGCTATCGGTTTTCCCTTCTGGCCTGAGTGATGAAGTTCCCATCGCATATTTATTTGACCATACGAAGGATGCACCAACGCCGCGATTCAGTTATTGGGAACTCTGTATCCCATGTGCCAACCTTATGCCCCAATCAAAACTTCGCGTTCCGTGCCCTTTGTCGAAGTTAATTTTCACCACGTGAAGATGACTTTTTAGGCTGCAAATCGAGGATGCTGGGAAGAGATCTAAAAATGATAGGATTCGCAGAACAAGCAAAAGTCATGAGTGGTGGCTGCTTTCAGAGATTAATTTGAAAAATCTCTCCATTCGGTGGGGATGTAATTTGTGAGGACAGTGTCATGGTGGAATTGCATTATGGTCTGTTGCTTTGGTTCGAACACTTGTTTTTCCGACATATATCGATCGATATATGCAATATTAATGGAACAGATCAAAGGAAGCGGCGTCAGTCCCGATTCACGGGATATTTAAACTTGATTTTCTCCGACCACTATTCTGGATGAACCAATTATCATTTGATTTTTAAATTAACTACATTCCATTTTCGATTGATGAAATTCTAACTAATCTCATTTAGTGGGCATTGCCACTGTGCATTTAAAATGAGGATATTTTCTTATGATTGCAATGCCATTTGAACCTAGCTCAATTATT
The DNA here is from genome assembly GCA_037158775.1 of Hetaerina titia. Classification (NCBI taxonomy): domain Eukaryota; kingdom Metazoa; phylum Arthropoda; class Insecta; order Odonata; family Calopterygidae; genus Hetaerina; species Hetaerina titia. Next base: position 20,653,015 of record CM073769.1, read on the forward strand.
CGCAATAATATAAATTATTTGGGAATGAGATGGACGAGATATGTGCCGCTGGGAACCGTTCGGAATTATGAGAGCCCGTTTTGACAGGCGAACGACATGGAAGAAGGCCGCGAACTTTTACACCGATGCCTTCACACCGATGTCAGTCACTTCACAGTGCCCTTCCCTTATTTCATAAGACATCACTCAGCTCAGTGGTCAAGAGAGACGAACTAAGACCATTGAAGATTGTGGATTAAATCGGCTCTTTGATTTAATGGTGGTGAACCTCTGCTATTGTTCCTCAAGTCAAGTGGCAATCATGTCGTGCGTTGTTAGAAAATTTAATAATAGCGAGAAATAAAGTGTTATACGATTAATGCAGACCCCGAATAACGGCGTAAAAAGGTCAATTCTTAGTCATCCAGTTACCGAATCAGTTAAATCCAGAGCTAATATCCTCTTCGTCAATCAAGGTACCGTCTACATTTACACAGTTATTTTGTTTCTGAAATTGAGTGAATAATTTGATTTACAAATGTAGAACTATAAATCTTGTATAATGGCCCCACTTCAATTTGATTAGTTTCAATGTCCTCAACGTAATCCATCGTTAATATTTTGACCCATCTCACCAAAGAGGCTGAGTATAATAGTTTCATAGCGATGTAAAAGTTTTGAAGATTAAAATACGTTAAGCTTAGATTTGGTAATTATTTCATCTCAATATTTTCTTTAGCTAGTGGATCGTAATTTTTCCAAGACACCACAAAGACAAGAAGACTCCAAAGTTATTATCTTCATATTAAAACACTGGAGAAAATAAGAAAACCAGAATTGCGAATGACTTTATATATTTTTATTAAATTTATATATTTTTTGTAAATTAAGAATTGAAGACAAAATTATTGAGAGAAGTGTTTCATATGCGCATTAATCTATTTTGTCACTATATTCATGACGGTTGAGATTGTTAAAAATGAACGAAAACCATTATTGATCTGCAAAACATCACAAAGATTATTGATACAAAAGGTAAAATAATTGAACACTTTCAATAATCTATTTTATTAGATCTAATCATTAACGAGCAAATTTCAGAAAATGTAGGGAATTTTAATTAAGATTCTAACCGATTAATTATAGAAGTTCCAACATTAGGAAAGCGTGAAATGACTGTGGATATGAGCAAACAATTTTTTCCACGCCATTGGGCATAGAAACAGTGAATGTGGGCTTCTCGGACTGCTCTGACATCAAATGTGGACCTAAAAATAAGTAGTAGCAGCACCAAATGAGAATTCCGTGCGTAAAAAATGGTTTGGGATATAGAAAAAGGAATTGAATCTGGACCGTAACATGAGTTGGATGTAGAATTCTCGAGTCCATGTGGTGTGGCCCGCCATGGGATGTCACTCCAAGTGGGTCAGAAAAGATCCTAAACATTCCAATTAATCCTTTGAAGTAAACTGTGATCTAACATTCAAGCATACTTTCAATGAATGTCAGCAAAATATTGGCATGGAATATGCCCGCATCTCGTCATTTTTAGGCTACTTCGTTTCGTATTATGCATGTGTGTCTGTGCATAAAGAATCGTCTTCTGTCAAGAAGAAACGTAAAAAATATTGATTAATTAGCTGTTAACCGAGAGAGCGCACTCTGTGTGAGAGTAATGAAGAAAGCCTCCGGGCACTCGCGCGGGGAGCACTCCTGATGAAAATATCTTCGGAAGGGTGAATGGGCTGATCGGTTGCTCTTACTCTCGGCTCCTCCTCGCTCATATTTCCTTCTTGACTAATGTATTTCCAGAATAAGAGTTGCTTTGGCTCCGGTCTTTTTTAAATATCGAAAACTCGATTGTAGACTATAAAATTGCTTGCTTTACACAAATATCTTTGCCAATTTCCCCATGAATCACTCTCCATGCTACACGACATGACATTTGGTGGCCTTCATTTATTATAATTCATTGATATTCTACCGTTTAAGGTAGGTTTTGGATAGCCACAGATTGAGGAACCCTACGGAGCCTCACCTAACAAGACATACCCTGACACCTCAAACTACAATATACCGCTAATCAGTTCCTCATTCATTCTGTGTAGCTCCCTTCGTTTCGTCCAACAAGCTTATCGTTTTTCCTCCCCTTCCTAACTTTCCTGACGTTCTCCCTCCCTTCACGGCATTCATCATTCCATTCCATATTCATCAAAATACTTTGCAGCCACCTTTCCTGTCGCATTTAGTTTTCTACCAAAAATATATTTTCCTAAACCAACATGGTTAGTTCTTCTCCACACGTTTGTTATTTTTTTCCATTCTTCTTCACTCTTCTCCACATGCTCCTCTAAATTGCGCCTATTACCATACTCGAATGACCGCGTTTCTGTGCCACATCAAACCACGCTCCTTATCAACGTTTTCACTAATCTTTTCTTAACATTGTTACTCAGCTATTGTCTGTCTGATGTTTGCTGGGAACTTCCATCCACAGAATACGCGAAGAAATGGAATGCGTGCCCCACAGCCATACTTGATTTCAATTTCCATTGATCTCATTTATAACTTGTAAGCAAAGATTCCAGGGCGCAAATGATCTCCATCTATGTCATGCATGGCTTCTATAAAAAGTACCGTGAAAATAAATAGTCATATATTGCTACAATGCCACAAAATTCTTCAAAGTACATCCCTTGAGCGTTACATCCTTTACCAGAGCGACTTTTCATCGCCTCGAAGGCTCCCTGATAGGCCGATTCCGAAAGGTCCTTACGAGTACGAGCGCACGTTTCTTTGAAGGCCCTTAGTGTCTTATGGTGGGGTCCTTTGAGAGAGGATTGCACATTTGGGAATAGAAAATAGTCTGCTGGTGCCAAGTCGGGACTGTCCAGAAAGTCGCGATCTTCTTCAACGTGTTGCGGATGGTCTTCGCAGACAGACTCCCGACTCTGCCTTTAGTCGCTCGTCAAGACCCTCGGAGAGAGTTTAGCGCAGATATTTCACATTGCCAATATTTTAGTGATAATAATGTGTACACTGTCATCTTATCAATGCCAGTACGATCTGCGGCCATATACACACTTAATCGACGGTCTGAATTCAGCTCTTTACGCACGCGTCAGGAAAAAATCCGGAAATTTTTATGGAAACCTTGTATTCCTTTTCAATGACCAATTACAGGTATCTTTTCCTAATATTTCTGCTCAATAGATTCACTAAGCAGCATTATTTCCGTGCGCTGTGTTTCATTATGTGCGAAAATTTTCCCTTGGTACTTTCTTATAGTGTCCTTCCCGTTCTTTGCACATTTCACCAATTAAAAAAAATTATCTTTCTTAATCTTATCTTTGCACTGCGTTCTCTCCCGCTCTTTATTGACCTGTTAGTTTCAAACCTCAGTCGACTTTTTGTAATTTCCTCTCCCTAATGCTGTATTTGCACACTTTCATTTCCTTCTCTCGTCTATTTTCTGAATCATTCCATCTCTAATCCATGGTTTTCTTTTCATTTTCATATTTATTGTTCCCGTGGTTTTTGCATCTTTCGACATCCTTCTTTTTGAATTTTTCTCATCTCTCGTGTATGGCTGATGCTACTAAATTATTAATGCTACTGTGACTGTATCTCCGTTTTCAGTTATTAATTTTGTCTTCTCCTTTGTATTCGTTTCTATACCCTCTGGTTTTTTTCTTAATGCATTCCATTTCTCATCCATAATCTCTGTTTCATCCTTTTAAATATGACACAACACTTCATTGATACATATATTATATAATTTTTGAATTTATCAATCAAGAGAGAGTGAAAATCATCTACTCTGTTCCTAAATTTTTGCCGAGCCATAATTTATTGTAACTGATATAATTCTTAGTTCCGGGGCATTTTCCACGAAAATCTACGTCTGTTTCTGTGCTTAAACCAAGCCTGTGCTATTTATTACTTTCTTCCCGGGATCATCCCTTTTTCCTGGACCACAGTTCCCTACTTTACTTTCATCTCCTTCTTCGTCTTACACCGTCTCCCGGCACTTTCAAATATTTTCTTCCACGGAAAACCTAGTTCTTTTTTAGTTCATCGTATTTTCTGTGCGCGTATTACCTGCTCCCAATTGTTTGCTTGCTGCCACGTAGCCCTTAGTAATATATGAGTTCTTTGATTAAGTCTTTATTTCTACTAATAATGTTCTATCACTCACCTCTGTATTTACTAAACTTTTTTCGATCTTTTTTGCTTATTTCCACCTACCACCACCCCTCGCTCCCTCTATTCTCCTCCGCTCTTCCCTCTACCTTGTATCCATAGCTCCAGCAATCCAGTATTTCCATTTCCCCTCGCAGAACGCCAAAATATCTCTTTCCCACCTCCGTCTTCCCTTTATATTTCCTAATATTTCTTTTCATACCATCTTCCTCTCATTCCAATCACCTTTTCTAATTGGTTTGGTTGTCTTTTGAGTCTTCTTGTCGGCTGCCGCTGCTGTGAATTTTAATGGTTCTGTCATTTCCACGAAGTAATTAAGTTTTACGAACATTTAAACTGTTATATTTTCCTTACTTGCCTCTCCTGCTTCTCTGCTTTAATCTAAATCTTTCTTTAGAATTATCAGGAGAACCTTCAGCTATCAAATCGATTTTCGGGTGGATTACAATAGTTGATGTCGAGATGCATATACGGACGTCGTTTCTAATGGTGGTTTGCAGCAGATAATGCTTACAAAGACAGTGATTTGAGCAACTTCATTCCAGTTCGTAAATGATTCGTCCTTCTCCTCCCCTCCACGCGCAAGTTCCCTCCCCTTTCGCCTCCCCCTCCCCCTTAGGACTGCAGGAAGAGGAGCATCGTAATTGCACGGCGTCAACTCTGTGCTGCGCTCCCCAGAAACACGCTCGCCGCCTCCGTCCCACTCATCTTCATTACCCCGTGACTGCTCTAATGAAAGAAAGGATGTCGCGCACTCCTTAGCGTGGGAAGGAGGCCTTCCCCCTTGGTCCCACCCCTGCCCACCACCCCTGCTTCCCCACCTCCCGAAAAGGTGGTGGAGAAAAAATAAGAAAGAACGCCGAGCAAGATGGAAAAAAGAGGGCGGCCGAGGGGTTGGAGTGGAGTGGCGCACTGGGGAGGGGTGAGTCGGAGGCGCTCAAATGACTCCTTTTTCCTGTTCCAGCAATCTTTTCTTGCTCGGTTCCCTCCGGAGCAAGACAACTTGAGTCACTTTAAGGCAATCATTTCTTCCCATCGCCAGCGTATGAATTATGGTTGTGAGCCCACTTCACTCAACAGCCCTCCCCTCCCCCCTTTACACCCTCTCCCCCCCTTTCTCCGTCTCAACCCCCTCGAAATGCTTTCCTCCCCGCTTTCCTCCCCCGGCCCACCAACTCACCGTCGGCCCTGGGGAACAAGGGGATGGGGGGAGAGGGAATGCCGTTAGCAAGGGGAAACCTCCGCCCTCAACTTCTCATGTTAAGATATCTCATGCTTTGAATGGAGGGAGACCAAGAAATTATTTATTCCTCCAATTTATTATCGTGTAATACTAATATGGATAATCAGTGTTTTACGAATTGGATTGGATGAAAATTTTGATCTTTCTCTTGGCAGTTGTGATGACGTTTTATATCGAAACTACGCACCCATGAACTGTTTTCATGGATTAGCGACATTAGTTACATAATTAATTTATATTTTTTCATATTAAGGCGTAAATGGAATATTTTCAAAGCAATGCATTGATAATAAAATAGTTTTTCAGGCTTTATGCTCAAAATTATGTTTATGATGTCAAATCACTGTTGAGGAACCAATTTATAGTATGAATTCGTATACATATATTTTTCAATCCTATGGTAAGGATTTTTTTGTCTGGGCCATTATGATGAATATCCTGCTATAATATCTCGTTCCTTTTTTCAAAATTTCTTAGTAAAACTTATACTGTAGTTAAATTTTCTTTAATCCAAATTCGAAAGTAATATCTTAGCCCTGATCTATAGCTATTTAATTTTCTTTCAGATAAAGATTTTTTCCTGGATTTCAGATCCATGTAGGCTAGTGAAAGATATTTTTTGAATTGCCAAACGACCTTATGCAATGCGCTTTTAACAAAAGCAATTTTTAAGTGCAGAAGCCCACAAATATTTCTTCAGTGTATGATTTTTGCTCCCGTGTTTGAAAAATGTATTCTCACTGTTAGCTAACATCCGGTATTATGGAATTTTCAGATATGTGCATTTATCGTATGCATATATATTCACATTTACATTCAGGTAACACATGTCTCCTCTAGTCCGAGACGATTTGCAGTTTCTGCGATGCGTGAAGGGAGAGGGATTTCCTCAACATTTATTCCATAAGTGAAGTCACTCTCCCATCTCGGGTGAGAGGGAAGGGGGTGCAGGTTACGTCCTTGGGAAGGAAAGAGAAGAGTGAGAAAGAGAGGAGTGAAAATTCGAATTTTGCACGACATGGGCGGTTAGGAACGTTACAGTTAGTGAGTGGTGTGTCGTAAGGCGGCAGAGACGTTGAGGCGAAGTTCAAGAAAAAAGGTTCATGGCTACCAAAACCATAAAACAAATACCAAAAGCTTCTGTCTTTAAAATATGTCGCAAATTAATATTTCTTCAGCACACGCCCATTATCCGCAAATATATACACGCCTAAAAAGATAAGGGTGAACTTTTCACTCGTTTCCTTTTCTGATAACGTATTAAATTCAAGCATTGAATTGCAAAAATTTTCTGACTCTTTGAAATTCATTCATTGAATTTCATTCAATAAATTTTAGAACATTTTTAATTTTGTTAAATTTTCACCCAAAAATATTTGATCTGCATACGATCTATTTTGGATTACTTATTTTCTACTTTAAGCGTGTTATGAAAAAAAAACGTGTCATTTCAAATTATTTTGCTCGAAATATATTTTTATTTCGTCTCGGAGGGACTATATACCCCTTCAATTAGTTTACCAGGGGAACAAATTTAACATTCAACTATAAATCCAAGCGGTTATCGTCCGAAAACCGGCGGCACTGATTACGCCCTTAGGAAGCTGAGCGCTGCCCGCGAACTGTAGGTCTCCCATTTTGGTGCTAGTGTCATTAAAATGTTTCGACCACTGCGTGACATAATTATGCTTCATATTTTCTCCAATCCCTCTTTCTCAAATTACCGTATGATTACTGTCGTTTCAAGTGTTGATTTTCTAATATTAAACATACGTTCTCCATCAATTAACGTGGATTCTTACGTTATTTCAAATAGTCCTGTGTAAGTATATCCAGGTTGCGTGGGAGACCAAAATAATTCCACTCAGGAGATTGGTCAAGGGGGTTTTAATAAGTATTATTGGGTTATAGGCATTTTTGCTTACTCATGAGATAATACAGGGGAAATGCTAGGAGCCCTTTAAAGATGTTTTATCCTTAATTTTCATTGTAATGAGCATTCGGTACGGCTAAACTTCCTGGCAGGGTTACTTGCTGACAATCTATCCGTGGTCATCATCTTTGACAGATTTCACGGTATTGGCAATTTTTCACTTGCTGTAAATCATAATGCCCATTACACGTACACATCACACACAGACACACACTCTCTCTCTCTCTGTCTACACGAGTGATGCATACACTTGGTGCATTGCTAGGCTGGACTACATAAATATAGAGACAAAAATCCTTTCAATTTTCGACGCATTATGAAGTGGAAAATTGCGAGAGTTTTCGTCTCTGCTAATATGGAACAGTTCAACTACATCACACCTGAATCTGTAATTTATATTGGAACAATATACATTTTAGGAACTTAAATAAATGGCCACATTAGGAGAATTATAGCAAATAAAAAAATTACTATGCACATTAGAATTGTGTACTGAATTTTCTAGAATATAAAGCAATTGAAGCAAGTATTTTTTTATTGAATACTGCAACAAAAGTTAGTTTGACTATATCTGTAAATAGTTACATTGGTCTTAAATAATGACACGATTACTATATTTGAATACTAGATATTATTCGATTTTATTTCTTGAAGAGAAATGTATTTAAATTGACCGGGAAATGTTTTGTGAAGGCATGGTATACATTTTTCAAATATCATGTAACTATAATTATAATGTAAACTGAAATTTCAGCGTCCATGGGAACTGGAGCGCTGTGAGTCGTGTGCCACTGTTCTAAGTGTGTTAAGGACTAACATTGAAACGTTTAACCTCATGTATTCCATTTTAGGTAATAGTAATCGCTCATTATATTGAGTAGTGAACCCAGTTCTAGCCACACTAGTTCAGGATTCCTAATAACGATTCTAATATCCTATTTTTGCGGCAAACTAACTTGTATAATCCATATTAGTTTTTCTTGCCGTTTTCTCTCATAGAGTAGCTTGTTGTTCTTAGAAGTACGCGCTCAAGTCCGCATTCCAATCGATGAAAATAATTAAATCAAACTAAATAAAATATCTCCTGAACAACATTCCAGTTCATTCTTTACAATGAATGCCTTTACCATAGCACCGAACGTGGGACGTTTACCAAAACCCATACAGCCTCAGAGTTAAATGGACCTCAAAACATACACGTATATATCCGAGTTTATTTTTTCTACATGACAATAAAATTCATTTTTTGTATGAAATTAATTTCATTTTCAATGTAACTTAATTAAGGTGACTATTTTTAGCATATGTATATGTATAAATAATGTTTTGAAGAAATATTTCAACACTTGATGCAATGTCTATGATATGTCCACCTAGTTTGGCTTGTAATATCTGCTGTGAATATCTGTAACAAAGGGTGTGCATCTCTGTTGTAACTAATAGAAACGATCAATATTACTGGTAACCACGTAATCAACTCCTTTTGATTATGTGATTTAGGTGTGCAGTGCGTCTCTTCCATAACAACCGCCCAATAATGTTTACATCCAAGTGTTAGACTATGATAATTAAAGGCAGATAAACGATAATAAAAATACACTTTTGCCCTCTCTTTTGGACCGCAAGACATACGTAGTTCAACTGAAGTAGCCAATACTTCCGGTTCCTAAACAATCTGTCATGGCCAAACATCGGGTCACGAGCGACAAGAATAAATTCACGCTATTTCGTTAGTAGTTGTAGGTGATGGTGCCGTGATATTTTCAGCAGATTTGACTTCATTCAGCGATAAACAGCGATTGGATTCAGAAAGAAATAAAGACTAAAATAGCTACACCTATCTCAAGATTTCTAAATTTCTCTACGAGGAGGTGTACTAGGAGGACGACGTTTTAGTTCAATCATTTAATTCCACTCAGTAGAAGTTAAATACATCCTGAGGGTGGAGGGGTTGATGCTTGGCATGGGGTGGTGGGGGGAGGGCGGCGGATGACTAAGGGACCGCCCAGTACAGATTCCTAGTTCATGCGGAACGTAGCGGAGTCAGAGAGCATCATGGTCTTGATGAATGCTCGTCCGCCGCCCCGCCCCCTTCGCGGTTTCCGCCCGGGGCGATTAGGGGGATAGGATTAGCACGTTGCGCCCGATACGGTTTGTGTCCCTTTACTCGACTTCCCCGTCTCGCAGAGGGATGGGGAGAGGCAATAAATCAGAGCATTAGCCCTCCCCAGTGGATAGAGGGCGTACCTGCAGGAATCATTCCCTCGCCCATCCATTCCCACACCCTCTCCCGCACCCCTTCAATCTCTCCTACCCCTCCCCTAGATTGCTGCTGCTCTTCCCCGAACCCCCATCGTGTGCTCTTCCAAAACCCTCCCTCGCGCGCGTTGTATTTACGCTTCTCTTTTGTTTGCGGTTTGGCGCGCGCGTGTCGATAAGGCTTCGTTGAGGCGTGTGCAGTGTTATTGTGGTCCCACCCCTCCCTCCCCCCCCATCCACCCGCTCGCTACCCGGATAACTCGCTTAAATAAAAAGGAGATAAATCAGGAATTTCTGGGAGTTTTTCGGGGATTCCGCCACACGGGTGAGTGGAATATTCCCGAAGATTTCCACACTTTTTGCCACGTCACGAATTTTTTCGCGGCTTGATTTAAAAAAAATCCTAATTCCAGCACAAAAGGGATCTCAACCGCTTTATTCGCTTTGCGATGATATTTTTTTTTTGAAAGGAAATTGGTTCGATAAATCTCGGTAAAAGTCGTCCGAAGGGCTTTTGACGTTTCTGCTAAATTTTGAAATGATTTGATTGATTTATTACTCGATCCATGAATTCCGGATTACGGATTGTATGGAGGTGACGTTCGCAGCTGCTTTTTTTCGGTTTGACGAGGCGTAAAACAAAAGGTCGTATAACCATTTAACGTTTAATCGCGTTCCTTTTTTGCGAGGTGGAATCCGATGTGAGCGAGGGACGACATTTTTTTGTTGCTCATTCCACGGTTTTCGTGGAAAGATTTGATTAGGACTTGCGGATGCTTTCACTGTGTGCTCCCGGCGAAATATAGAGAGTGAATAGGGTTCGTATATAATTAACGTTATTTATGAATGGAACATGACATTTTCTGAATTCTTTGACGAATACTTTTAGGCAAAATGACTCGCAATTTTGGAAAACGTTTATCTTACATTATTTTCTCCTCTGTAAATACAAATCCATCCTGTTTTCTACAAAATAATTACTAACTGATCAACTTGGAAAAGTCCATCACTGGTCATACATTTAAACCATGTTAATGTAATTTCCTGTACTAAGCTCCTATGAAAATAATTTGTTCGTGTTTTCTCTGAAAGAATTTTTAATTACACAGCCGCTATTTTGAAGGGTGAGAAGAAAATATTTTTTAATAATATGAAGTAAATTGAAAAACGCTGTGCCATATACACAGCTATGATCAATATTCTATAACTAATATGATGAGGAATTCGTCAAAAAACATTTAACTATTTAAATGAAAAGAAATGAAAAATATGATTTTGCCTTGAATTATTACAGTAGTAACCTATATTTGGTACAAAAAGCGAAATAAATAATATCTTTCATTGATTAAAGGAATATAATTTCATTGTGTTAACATTACATATATTCAGAACATTGTCTTATGAATTTCATGCAGTAAACATTATTTGAAAAAGCATAAGAAGTGCTCATTTTTTTTGCTAATGAATATGTAGTCATTATTTTATCGTGCTAATGGACGTCACTTTTTCATTGATACGAATCTCTTCGTAGTTTCATTAATTAAAGTTACTTTCAAGATTATCTTATCCCATAGACCAAAAAAACGAGGCATTCTGAAGTACATTGTTTTTCATACAGCCTACTCAGTCATTTTTATCATCAAAACTATCAGTCTTCGGCAAAAACAGAATGTTTTCTTTGTAGCAAAATATTTATCGCTGCCTCTTTTATCAGCCATACCGTAAAGGTAACTGTGTAAATAGGGACATGATGAAATAGCATCTAATTATACCAATTTCTTTTAGTCTAGTGACTAAGTGTTTCAGATAAGAGTTAAAAAAAATACTATGTTCCAGGAATTTTTAAAGCATCACTTATAAATACCCCTACCCATTATTACGCACCTATGTTTCCAAGAGAAAATCTCAAAGAAGGACATTACAACATTTACGAACAGCGTAACGATTAATTCAAACACATAAGCCTATTTGTCCCAGAGCATTGAAGCTCTTTCACGTCGTTTGAAGAAAGTAACAATATGTTTTCCATTGTTTCAGGCTCAACTTTGTGGAAGTTCATATTCATTAAATGAAGAACACAATGTACACATATCCACTGTTCTTTATTCTCGCACAACTAGTTTCAACGCTTAGGCATCATCAATAACTAGTTGTACGAGAATGAAGAACAGTGGTTTTTACATTGTGTTCTTCTTTTAATGAAAGTAAAAATAATTTCAATTTAAATTATTTTGAAATTTACCGGAATGTACAAGTAAATTAATCTTATTCTCAAGGGGTATTAGTGAATATATTTTTCATAAATAATAGTTTTTCTTCACCACCAAGCATTTGATAAAAGTGCGTTTAATCAATTTACTATTTAATGAACGAAGGATCTCTAGTGAGTTAATACAGAATATCAACACACCTTAGCATCTAATTAATATCCTTTTCTAATTCGCTCACAGAACATAATAATTCTTGACCCTGCTTCGTTACTCAACCCATTAAGTCGTCAAATAACAGCAAAGAATGCACTTGCTCTAATTGGAGTTATAAATGTGTTCAAGATGAAAGGGAACTAATAGAATTAGAAAGGATCCCATTTTCTTTTGGTTCCTGGCGCTGTGATGACTTCAATAACCTTTTTCTTCAAATAAAAGCATAAGAGTACTCATGGTTTTTAATGTAGCAACATTTATTATTACGTTGATAGTCTTCTGATTAAGGTTTAGGTTTTGAATGTAACGTAAACCTGTCATGAACGTTCCCCATTAAATGCCGAACGAAATATTGCCGCGCGTAATTGCAGATATTCATCATACACAAAGTTATGGCCTTCCAGGGAAATGCTTGAGGGTTTTCTATTAAGTCTAGATTAAGACGAGAGAGAATGCATTTCAACCAGAGAAACATGTCGTTCTCCAAAAAGAGTCCATAGGAAGTGAATCTTGAATTTTTACATTTTGAAAGAAACAACTCGTGGAAATAAAACGAAAGATGAAGATGATTTCCAATATTTTAGTTGGAATTGCAAAATTGAATGATCTTTCTGGCCCAAGATATGACTAATATATTTTTACGCTTCTTTATGCTTAAAATTTGTCCTCCTCAGAAAGTGGCCTTATTTACGAATACTTGGCCACTCACTGTTGGTCGTTCATATTTACGCCTCCATGTTTTCTCACTCACATGCGACATCAACCAGGATCATCGCTCTTCAAGGCATTCAAAAAATAAAATTTTCAAGTCCCCTTCTTATCCGTAATAACCTCTCTAAGGATATTGGCTCAATATTCGAACAGTACTCAAATACCCATCCGCCCATTTATCTATCCGTCCATCTATCCGCCTATCTCATTACTTCCGGCGTGCGTCATATTCTTCATTCGCCCAACCCCACACTCGCCCGTGCGCGCTATTCATCTCCCCATATCTCCTCTCTCATCGCCCAACCCCATCCCGACCTCCACCACTCTCCATCCCCCTAATCAAAACACCACCCCTTATTTACTTCCATTCCTCCCCTCTTGAACCCTAGACGACCGACCCCTCCGCGGGGACACCCCGCACCACCGCACCACAACCACCACGACCCCTCCCCCCCTGCCCTCAAAGCCAAGCCCCGGTACCCTCCAATTCCCCAAACCTCCACCGCCACCCATCATCTTTATCATCGCTTCCTTCAAACGCCGCCCCCTATCTCCCTAATCCCCATTCCCCCGCCGCCGCCGCCTTTGCCTCGCGCCGCGCTGACACCCAACCGAATGGAGAATTAGCGCTGTTTGCACTGGCGACGAGGGGAGGAGGGCGTAAGGGGGGTGGAGTGAGGGAGTGCGGGTTATAGAGGGTGGGGGGAAGGGTGGGTGCGGGAGAGGAGCGGAGTCGGTGTTGCAAGAGCCGTGGCCGGGAGACGAATTACGAAAAAGGACCACCACTCGATCGAAGGACAGGCGTCGAGCAGGAAAATGGAGATCGGAGCAATTGTGTCCCCGGGGGTAAAAAACCTAATGCACCGGCAAGGAGACTGCCTCTTTCTTCCTAGAAGCTCCTGCCGTGCGGAGAGAGAGATACGACACCCGACTGCGCGACCTCTTTGCACTGCTCACCTCTTAATGAACACCCCTAATACAAGGTCTGCCCCAAAAGTAACAGGAATGAGTCGATTAAATAAAATGTATTCCCGGAATTGGTACTTTCACTCATAAGTCTTCGAAGTAGCACCCTTGTGCGTCCACACGCCGCTGCCAGCGGGTTTCCCGCGCCTCGTGCGCCCTCTTGAAAGCAGCGCCCGGATTGCTGCTAACGTTCCTCTTCGTAGCTTGTTGTAACATTTCCACCGACCCGTGGTGACGTCCTTTCAGCACGGCTTGAAGGCGGGGGATGAGGAAGAAGTCTGGTAGGGTATTGTCTAAAATATTTAGATCCTCACTTACATAGTCGAGAAGCTTTTGACAGATTCGCATGCGAGTTCAAAAGTCCTTTTGTTTGTCCGAAAGTGCTCGCGGCACCAACTTCGCACACATCTTTCTCATGCCCATGTCTTCGATCACAAGAAGTCGATGCACATAACTTTTAAGGGCTCATCAGAAACCGAGCGAACACTTACGGGTAACCTGCAATCCCTGTCCTACAAAGCCTTCATTCTTGCAAGATTTTGATCACTTTTTGAGGTCGACGAACACCATGAACGTTCGGCATCTTCAACATCTTCTCTACCCTCCCGAAACAACTTGTACCACTCAAAAACACCCGGTATACCCATGGTGTTACCACCATAAGCTGCTTTGAGCATGTCATGAGTCTCTTTCCCGGTTTTGCCTTGTTTCACGCAAAATTTTAAAACGTAACGCTGTTCCAATAACCGGTTCATGACGGAGCGTAACGTAGAGGAGGTTTCGCAAACGAACGATTCGCTCTCCGCAAAGTTCGGAAGCTAACTGCCTCCGGCCTCCAGCCTGAGATTTTCCTTTGAACCCAGCGAGAGAAACCGCCGCCCGTCCGTCCGTGAAAAAATAAACCCTACTGCCTGGTGGGACAGATCTAGTGTGACTGTGTGGTCAGCGCGAATGAAAGAAGACATGACCGCGGATCCGGGAATCCCGCTTTCCCCGAAATTGATGAAGGGAATGGATTTACGCCCACGAGTAACATGGATGAAATGAGGAATCGAGGAATGGAATGACATTTTTTTAATTGAGTGATGGCAATGAAAATTGAAATGACATCGAAGGGTGTGCATAGCACTTTTGCCAAAAGAAATTAACGGAGAAGGTCAAATGGAGCGTTGGAGATGAAGATCCTAACATTGGGAAAATTAGTACAAGAGCTCTACTCTAAGAGAAACATTTTTCTGGTCAGCATTAAGTTAATCATCGCGTACGACAAGGACTTAACGGCCTTCACAATCACCATTCGGTGAGTTTGGAAATCGCTGCACGTGTGGAATACGCCCTTAATCGTGCTTGCATTGCGTGATAGGTACAATTGACTTTGAGTCGGAAGGCGATCTATAATAACGAAACCATATTGGTATGAATCAATGAATAGGTGAACATTGACTTGAAAGGGCGCAACTTCACCCCATCTTTTGGATGCTAGGCTTCCCAGGGAAATAAATAGGCTCCCCGTCCACTGGCGTTAATTCCACAATCTAAGGGAAACGGGCGTGCATGTATTTGATGGGCATGCTGCCTCACTCCGGTCTAAAGGTATAATTCTTATAAAGTTGAATAACATAATGGCATTTAATGTAACATTTGTGGCGCTTGTGCTTGACAAAATTGTGGCGTAGGGAACTTGCTTTGATTGGGAAACCGACTAGAAATCGGAGGGCCAGGAGTTCAAATCTCGGTGAAATCCTCTTGTAAATTGCAGCCGAAATTCAACCAATGGTATACTAGGTGCCAATAATGCGCAAAGTATTATGAAATTTCATACTATGAATAAACTTCTTTAGTTTTGTTTCAAAACGACATTGTTACGCGCAAACCCCCTCACTTCTTCATAATTAAGTTAACAGTGGAGCAGTTAAAAAGTTTAACAAATATCTTAACTCCTCCATTCGGACTTCTTGATTATTTCACTTTAACCTAAGTTTAATCTCGTCCTTGTCGAGTTAAGTTCTCATGCGTACTCCTTTAATACCTCCATTTCTGTGCTTAACACGAGATGATTCCAACTGTATAGAAAACCAGTCATCGAGGTTAATGCTGAGAATTGCATTTTCAAGTAAAACCTCCTGAAATTACGTTTTCTTACATAAATACAAGGTTTTCCCTAAAAATTTACAATTTGAATGCTAATTATATAGAAAAGTTGTAGTTACTTGTAAAGAACCTTTGCTGAAACATCTTTTGTTCACCTGCGATATGCACTTATAACAAATTATATTGTTCGTAATTGGGTAGTGTTATGCCATTAGAAAATAGACATTTGGAATAAATATTAATCAGATTTAATGTGGATTTCATAATTCAGCACATAAATATATCGGTTAATGGAAAATTTTAGCCCAAGTACTGCCGTAAATGTAACGAATCGGGGCCGCAGGAGGGGCGCGCTTCCCTCAGACACACTTTCTGTTACTGTTTTGAATGAAGTGAGGTGGATGCAATATCTCTGGCGCTCGCCATGATTGCTATCGTTTGGCGATGATTTAGAGATAATGGCAGGGGTCTTGTCGGCGAGGCGGCCAGGGTATCGCGGTAAGCGCCTCGGGGTACTCGCTCTTTCGCCCTTCCCCCCTCTACACCGCCCGCGCACATTCCTCGCACCTTTGGTCCCGCGAGGGAAGCGCCATTTTATTCACTGATCCCTCTTTGCGCAATTTTTCTATCATATATCCATACGTCAGACTGCCTTTTTATATATGATAATTTAATATTTACCATACAAGGTCAGTCACAAGCGTGGCGATGGCTAATAAAACTTTCTTCCTTACGCTGAGAGAAATGGTCGGACCACCGAAATTCAAAAACCAAAACTGAGAATGCTTCTTTATTTTATGTTTCAATTCTTATATACAAGGTGTGTCTAATAAATGCGCGAACTGAGGCCATAAAAAAACTATTTTGCAAAATTTAGTCCACACCGATTTTGTTCCCTTCAAAGTATTCTCCATTCGTTGCTATGCACTTACTTATTCCATCTTCTTTTCCACTGTGTGAAGCACCTTTGGAAGTCCTCGGTTTTTTAGTTTTATCGTCGTTTCTTGTTTTATTGTCTCCACATCTTCCCAGTGATGTCCCCTCATCACGTTCAATTTTTGCATTTTGAGAATAGGAAAAAGACGCATGGGGCCAGATCTGGCGAATAATGATTGAATTTTTTGCCAGAAACTGGCGAATAATGATTGAATTTTTTGCCAGAAACTGGCGAAAAATCAATGCTAATATGCAGGTGCATTTTGGTGTAGTATATTATTTATACATTTTAATAATAACCAATGGAAATCTAATATATAATTATTGTTTTCCGATTGTATTTATCTCAATAATTATCATAAAAATATAACACAAGAGTTACATTATTTCCTTTTCAAGGTCGCAGACTTCATGTTGCATCAATAGGTTTGAAAAATATATCAATATGATTGTTAAAAAAATATAAGGTCCAATATAAATCCAACAGCACTCAAAACTTTCGCTGCTGTAGCTCTCTTGTAGAAGGGATTGTTTAGAAGACGTATTATGCGTCATTTCGATCCAATGGGATCTTGAACATCACTACCTTACCTTGTCCACATTGATTGTAGTCACGCCGCGTATTAAACTTGTGAAGGCAGCGATTCACATTCTCCTTGAATATTTGGCGAATCCCTCGAGAAGTAGATAGTAATACAAAAGGAAAATTTGAAATACCATTAACTCAAGTTACTGCGTTAAAAAATTCCACAAATCACAGCGGCTAACATTTATCGTAATCTTCCTCTTGGTGCGCTTGGTTTTATTCTGATGAAATCTTTTCGATAGAAAAATTCTATTTCCTTTTAAATATGTTTTTCACGCCTTCATCTTCGTCACGATGTAGTTATAGTGAGCCATGGATCTAAGGAAGGAAGAGGGTGAAGAGGAACGTGCTTAAGGTGGCAGAGTGTGGGGAGACAAATAGTTGAGTGGAAGAGAAGAATCATCTCCCCTCCGATGAGGTCGGTAAACGACTGGGAAAACCCTTTGGCCAATTAGCTGATGAATAATAAATGGCGCCACTCACAATCTGGAGGAACCGCTCGTAATGAAGAGAATTTCCGACCGTTTTCGAGCCAAAACATTTTCACTCAGAGCGATTTCAAATGTTGCTTATGATGTACAGATGTGCACTGATAATGATTTAGAAATGTTCAAACCAGCAGTAATTTGTTGCCAAGCAACACGTTCGGGTGGAAAGGTAATGGCTTTGGTTTCTGAAATGCGAAATGGACTCTGCTCATAGATTATATTCCCACTGGTCAGCCAATTACTGGACAGTACTACGATAACATCCCGGACCAACTACAACAAAAGATACGCGAACGCCATCGTTCGCGTATCTTTTGTTCTTTCTTCGTTAAATAACACAGGCCAACAGTGGTTTTGGTGCCGGAGCTTTTAATGTTGATTTAAAGAACAATTGGGGTGCTGAATCCAATTATGACACTAGTTTTTTCCTATCAGCTATAGTTTTCAAGATATAGATATGTTGTTATTTACGTAAAAAAATCTACGTAAAAAAATTTACGTAAAATATGGGAATATTATATTAATAATAAAAACCACTAAATATAAAGGCTTGATTTATTTCTAGGGCTGTTAAATCACCCACAAACACAACAGAATTTTACAATACAATTGAACACAAATACTAAAATTTTTTACTGTAGTAAAACAAATTGAAAAGAAAAAAATACATAAAAACATCACTCAACACATCGGAAGCTTCTTTTGCGCGATTTTCTTGAGTGCACTTTGTTCAAACAGTCTCGTTTTAAGAACCAGCAGTAATCTGCCATCATATGGTTATCCCATCTTCCTTGGTAGTGAGTTTCCATTGTTTTTATATCCTGGTGAAATTTTTCACCTTGTTCTTCACTTGTGTCTCCTAAATTTCCAAGAAAATTGTCTAAGTGGCTGTGTAGGTAGTGAACTTTTGTGCTCATATTACATCCAAGTGATTTGAAGTTACTGAGCATAATGTTTACCAGCTCAATATAATTTTCACTTTTGTGATTTCCTAGAAATTTTTTTATGACCTCAACAAATGACATCCAACTAATTTTTTCAATCTCATTCATTGACTCGACAAAAGCAGGATCCTTTGTAAGTTGTCTGATTTGTGGCCCCTCAAAAATACCAGCTTTAAGTTTTTCAATACTTATATGGGGCATCTTTAGTCTTAAGTAGCCGAAGCATGGTCCATCCTTGTCAAGATCCTTTACAAATTGCTTCATTAGGCCTAGTTTAATATGTAGAGGTGGTAAGATGATTTTCTCTCTTTCAACTAAAGATTCAGCAATGATATTTTCATTCCCAACAACCAAGTTTTCTCGCTTAGGCCACTCCTTAATCCAGTGGTTTTGTCTGTCCTTGCTATCTCAAAGGCACAAGAAACAAGGCTTTATTTTAGACTTTTCCTTTGTTCTGTTGTCCATTGCCGCAGATGTTCAGTACATGTTTTACACACAAAATGCGGTGCCCATGTTTTATCTTGGTCACCAAGCTTAACACCAAAATATCCCAAGTATGCACGTTTCACAAAGTCTGTAATATTTTTCCTATTTTCTTTTACCATATATTCCCCACAAACGTAACAAAACACATCAGGATCATTAACACAGCATCTTCGACTTGAGCTCATTTTTAGATGATGTTTTACAAAAAGTTACACTTTGAAGTAAAGTCCGTCCACCTGCTCCGAATAGCCAAGGGCAACTAATGAAACAAAAATGGCTGTCAAGAGAACAGAAAACGTGGATGCCATCTAACGGATACCTTATGAACTAATTCCGCCATCTTTTACCGAAGTCGATACAAACGATTTTTGTTTTTTAATCTCATTGGCCTACAATATAGAATTATACATAAAACTTATTGACAGTTTATTGAAAATACAAGGAACACCGCAGAGTGGTTATAAATTAGTATACTTATAGATTTATTTAACTTTGAAAATTATTTTCCGGAATATATCAAATATTAAAACAACTAATCGTAAGATGTCCCATATCTAAAAAAGTAGAGCTGTTAAATAAAAACGGATTTCATATTTGGATTCAGCTCTACAAATATAGTTAAAATCATCACAAAGATCGCCGGCACCAAAAAAATTTTTTTTTTGTAGGCCTGTGTAATAAGTTAACTATAATGGTACTAATTGTTGCTGCAACCGCCTTATTCACCTGATGTGGCTCCACAAGGTTCTTCCTCAAGCTCAAAAATTTCCTCGTTGGACGGAGATTCTCTTGAAACAAAGAACTAACAGCCGAAATAGACGGATATTTTGCTAATTTTCGAGATGGGATCAAGACATTTGAACATTGTATTAGTGTACATGAAAATTACATTTCAAAAATAAAACATTTTCTCAGTGGGAAGTTGTTTATTTCTATTCCATTCCGTGAACCTTTCAAATAACCCTCGCATTTCAGTGGAGAGCTGTCAAAACTCCTTTCTTCTTTTTTCCAGATATGTCAATCCGAAAAATTTCCCCAATCTAAAGAAACATTTCCCCCTTCCAAGTTATTCCTCAGCTCTTAAATCGCACGGGATCAATTTATGTCAATTTTATGAATACTCTACCGAGGAAATCCATCTACATCGAGTCAATTTGTGAAACAGGATGAGTTTTTGGAGGAATCGGAATCCAAACAGCGCATCTAACATCGTGTTAAATGCAGCGGGTAGAGAGAGGTCAAACCAATAGATCCTTAGGAGGTGGGGAAAGTTGCAGAAAAGAGGGAGACATCTAGACCTTGGTCGCAGATTTTTCGGAAGGAGAATGCAGTTCACATCGTTCGCGAGAGGTTCGTCTGGGAGGGTATGCAAATGCGAGATGGCCCGACAGCCACGCCGCTCAAGTGCGCCGCTAATTTCGATTTTCGATGGACCCGCAGCCGCCGTAATCCGTTTATTTACGACCTTAACCAATCTTAGGAATTATCTCGGTGGGCTCCTCCCCCGCTCAGTTCTCGTTCCGAAGGGCGTCGGGAACAAAAGGGCCCACACCGTCGTTGTTCCGGGCACGCCAATGGGGTTCCGATGGGGGAGGAGGCGAGGCTGCCGCTTTGATGGGACCGGGCCTTTTGCCTCGGGGGGAAGGGGGTCGAGCCAGTGAATGAGCCAGGGTGGGAGAGACACGACGTGGGCAAGAAGGAAAGGCCAACGCGGAATGACCGTGTTTACTTTTATTAGCGCAGCGCGTGTGTTTGGGGGCGGAGGGGGGAGGAAAAGGGGTGTGACATGGCTTTTTTTCGGTCGCGGGAAGGGTTGAGGTCCGGGAGGGCGATTGGGGTTGGGGAGGGGTGAGGAGAGAGCGTAGGTAAGGGGGATCAATGAATTTTCATCGACTCGGAACGGAACGGCCTTCGGAACGGAGTAATAACAGAGGGGCTAATTGACAGAGCGGTTTCTATCGATAGATTAATTAGAGGGGAGCGAGATGATAAAAATTTGGATTCAACTGTGTGTAATATAACTGCGGCTCTCTGGTGCGAGATCAAATTTTGATTCTCGCCGACCGCGGGGCGGAATTGTTTCTCGATGATTCCATTATGAACGGCTCCATCTGTTTTTGAAAAAGAATCTGGAAGCGAGTGGAGCCGGAAAACTGCCGTGCAATGTGCTCTTTTTTTATTGTGCGCTTTTGTCGATTTGATTTTGAGCTTCGAGCTAATCCCACGTTTGCTACACCTCTGATGAAGTGGGTTTGTTGATTGCCCAGTTCATATAGGTAATTTTGATATTAAAAAGTGATTACTCCCGCAACGCAAACGAATTGTAAGTGTAAAATTAAAAAAATTAGGCGGAAAAAAATTAGGCATGGAAGTACTATTTAATATATGCACATTTTAGGCACATGCGTGCCCTTTTTAAGCTAACAAATTCATGCACTGTTCGACTGAATTTCATAGAGTACGAAGGAATGGTTGGTTCACTAAGACAGTTGTAGGTAGTGTAATTTGAGGCATTCTATATTTTTATGAAAAGGTAAATCAAATAATATTCTCAACGATTTTCCATTATAATAATCCCATAACCTAAGTCAAATGAGACAAATCACAAATACTTCAGCAATATTTCGGGCATTTCTGATGTGGTATAAATTGACCCTTGTTCGTCATAAAACTCTCTCGCACAGCACTTCTTATGCTGCATTTTGACTCACTTTATGGCACTCCCTAAAATGTCGAGTGATTTCTGAAATCGGGCGTCGGGGACTGGTTTATTGCACTTTCACAAATTAGTGCAATTTTATATTGTTTCAGGGAAGAATGTTTTAATAATAACCTCAACGCCTAGGTACATGATACGTTTCTTGAAATGTTTAAGTGACCCTCATAAAGCGAATGAATCGATCTTATCCAGTAAACTGGATGGCAGGTTAAAGCCATGACTCGGATCTCCTTACCGCGAAACGTGACACCGGTAAATGAGAGAATATGAAACGGAATTACTATGGATACAGGTGTAACGGAGAAGGTTAAAATACTTTGATGCCTGGAAAAGGATTAACTGGAAAGAAAAACTTTGAGACGATTTTGCGAAGTCCTTTAGGGTTACTTAGAGGAAGGGAATAAAACGCAATCCAACCAAATTGGTCCTGGGGAAAGAAAAGTGATGATGATAGCCATTTCTTTTTTGAAACTTTTAACGTAGAAAACTTGCCATGTTTTTGGCAAACTATCGCTGGATTTGCCGATTTGAATCTGAATTAAAATGATGTTGATCGAAATAGAAAACTAATCGTCATCGTAGCACAATCAAACATGCAAAGTGATCCGTCGCAGCGAATATGAAGTTATGAAGTATGACCTCCTTAGCCGGAGCAGTGACGTTAGAACACGAGAAATGAAGGGACGCTGAGGATCGATAATGGTTTATCAGAAATAAATATCTAAGAATTTAAGGGATTTTGGTTCCCAGGAATCTAGTACGCATTTAAAAATCGTTTCGTGGCAATGTCTGCAGACTTTTTCCGTGAAACTAAAGTCTTCGTGATTTCCACAAATGTCCATCGCCTCATTCCCATAATCTAATTGTATAAAGTGATAATAAGAATTTTGGTTTGTTTAAATCAAATATAAATCTATCTAAAACAGTAAAAGAAAGATAAAAGCTTAATCATCTCGGTGTCCTGGAGTAGTTGGCCTTGGCCTTGAAAGAAGTGCCCAATGGACTGCCCCAGCGCTGCAAGGAGCGGCGTGCAGGCCGCTCCATCCTCTTGCAACATTCATTTAGTGCCGATAGGGCACTTGCCTGCCAGCACGCTTCTCTTTTAATCATCATTGTCATTTCTTATCAAACATGCCCCTATTTTAATAATTGAATTATGGATGGGCTTTTCCTTTTCATAACGAGACTTACTTTTTAAGAATATTTTATGAATTTGCCTCTCTGTGGTTTTTAAGGAAGAAAGTGTGGTTTTTAATTAATGCGGAATCGTCGAACCAACTCAAAGCCAAGTTAATAATTTTGTCTTTAGCATCCAATAATTATAACGATTTCAGTTACAACTATTATTCCGAATGGGCGGGAAATTTTCGGGAATAAATGTATCTTAATTATTTCCGTATTGGATTAGAAAACATTTTAAATTTGTTTTGTAAAGATATCTGTAAAGCTATTTATTTGAAAACATTCCTTGATAGGTTAATTAAGCCTACATACAGTAGGAAAGTGTTGAAATCAAGTGAAATTTTACTTATTAGCAATATCCAAATTGCCATTGTTTTGACCGAGATGCTTCACTTGGTGTTCCATATTTCACGTTAAATCCCCATCGATGCATTAGTAATTTCATGAAGTCAGGCAATTGTAAAAACGTGGCTGTATCAATGCTCGGGGAGGCATGCAGAACCTAGGACGATGGGGTTGGTTACTCTTCCTTCGGGAATAATCTACCGGGCTGCGTGGTAAGTGGAGAACGGGACATAAACTGTGTGTGCGTGGTCTGGCCATTGAATCGGAATTCAGTGGGAGTCCGTGCAGCCGGAAGGAGACAGAGATTCTCTAGGGCTCCCCCAACTTCCTATGAAGTGCAGTTAATGGTAGATGGAATGGATCGAGGTGAGGTGGAAAAATATGTGCACTCAAATGCTTGGAATGCATTACAGCTCCGAAGCACTATTCGCGACTGTCATCGTTGAATAAAACATAAGGACATAAAATATAGATTATGACCAAAATGAATCGGTGCAGTTTCATTTAAAATTGAGAAATTCTTTCCCAAAATTATCTCCTACTCCCACTAAAATTGCAGTCTAGTCAATATCGCTGGAAGACAAAGAGAAATGGAGCTCTGAAATGCCATTTCAGAGGGTCAAATGCCGACGATGATATGCATTTAGGGATGCATATAATGAACATTTTGAATTTCTCAACATTCGATACATTAAATAATTAACTTCATGGATTATTGACAAACGGACGTATACTTGAACGCAGTTGTAGGCAATGAACGTCTTAGGTCATTGGCTCAAATTGATCACATGCTCAATGTTGGAAGCAGTTTTTAATTGGCCTTTTCTGTTTGTAATCATGATGCATTTGCTGTTTTTAGCAAAAAGATAATTGCACAAAATCCTCCTCCCTCGTTCTGATCTACCTCCTCTCTCCGCTGAGTTTGTATCCTTACAACGGGGGCAAGGCCCGTGAGCCGACAATGAGAATCGCCTCCGTGCACCACCTCTCCTCGTCCCTCGCACCCTCTCCTTACCACCGCATCACAGTGGCTCGTCGCCACCCCCCCCATTCCCCCAACACCCATTTCCCGAACCCACGTGAGACCATTTTGCTAAAGAATTCGCTCTCCGAATAATAATCAGAGTCGAGGAATGAAATTATCGCCCATTGAATGCACAAAATGGCGACAGGCCGGTGTTGCACCCTCCCATGCTGTTTCTATTCCGAAATCCCCATCCACCTCGTATTACTGCTCCCTTTTGCGGCTGGCGTAGCCTTCGATTAAAAAGCGTGAAGTGAATTGGCGGCTTTCGCAATCGTCGAAGAACATTTAAAGCGTAAAGACTAACCCGATGACATGCTCTTCTTGGACTCCTCTTGGACTGACCATTTACATTTGTTTCTCATCTCATTTAAGCCGTATCTTGGTATATTCATAGAAGCGAGTAAATAATCGATTCTTTTAGGGACGGGCGAACGAAAGATGAAAGCAGATAATTAATTACGAAAAGTAGATGATGGAGGAACTAGGCTAGGGAACTATGAAGAAGTTGGGGTTGGGATTTATCCGGCAGATGAGCTCGCTGAGGTGCTAAAAGCTGATGGACATTGTAGCTTCACATAATTAGTATCCGATTATTCGTTTATACCTAAGCGTTCTGCTTGCATCCGAATTTGATTGAAAATATATAAATAAGTGTAACAAATAATAAATGGTATAAACTGAGATTCCCAAAATACTCTAGGCACAGTCCGAAGCACCGAGATTGGTGGAGAGGCGAACGTGCTTGCAATGGCGACATTAAATGGCTGGCGAGCCCTATTTATACTCAGAGCGACGTAAAACTATTTAAGTCCAAGTGCCTGCCATTCACTGACGAACGTCCCATTCCTAATTCTCTGGCAGCCTGTACTTGCCTACATACTCTCGGATATATGATAGTATGTGAATATATACACACATTCAGACAGGGAGCACAAATAAAATAAATTTATTTATTTATTATCATGAACGAACTTTAAACATTTTAATCGCAGAGCTTCGTTGAAAACGGTAATGAACCATGTCTATGAGCTTAACTATAAATATTTAGCAACAATTTATCGCCGTCAACTAGTTTTGCTACAATTTAGCATCATCTTGACTACAGTGTAGCGAAACTAGTCGACAATAATAAATTATTTACTGTTGAAACATAAAGTCTTTGATACTTTCTTCGTGCTTTATAAATGGATTTCCATAAAGTATCGGTCCCAACCGTCCCTCAAATTTAAAAGCACTTACATATGTTTTTTCCGCTATAATTAATATTATTATATTTTCCCTTGCTTGGCTTCTCTCCAGGAGCTCGAACATCCTCTACGGTGAGCTGTAGGGTGAGCACACCCCATTTTAGAGACCATTGCTCTGGCCTTGGGTGGTCCCCTGGAGCTGTGGCTCCCTCCCCCGCCCACCCCACCCCCCTCGAAGTGGCGCATCCCTCCCCGTGCATTGGACCACGGCTGAACCTGATGTTATGATGCCGAGCAAATCCCTCTCCACAAGCCCCGCGATTCATATCAACACTCATTTTCCTAAATGGGGGCGCATCAATCAGGGCGTATCCAGGCTTAAAAAAATGTCCTTCCTTCCGTGCCGGCATAAATTTCGTTAATTTTGGGGAGATACGCCAGCAAATTTGGATGAGCGGCCCTTTGTCAACGTAAGATGGTGCTGATACCATTATTTTTCTCTTTCAAGCAAATTTTTTGAAAGAAAGTTTACAATATCGCTCGGTTATCAATACACTTTATGGTTATGTATGTATTTGATTTCAATGATATACCAGTCACCATATTTTAAGGCAATTGTTATTATATATTAAGTTAGTTTCAATGGCTTTATCTTTGAAATTTAAATATAAGGGCCATATCTTTGTTAAGGTAAGGTGTTATCTGTTCGTAATCATAGTCATAAAAGCCTCGAAGATTGAAGTGAGTTCAATCAATGTTTTTTAGAATTCGGTAGATAAGTATAGTGTTCTTAATTTATATTATGCATTACGTATGTAATACTGTAAAATTTCATACGTAAATATTTGAAGAATCATAGGTTTCGTCGCTATGACGATACCATATATTCAAAACAGGCAGGGCTCAAAGTAGAAAAGTATTCGTTTTCACATGTATCATTTCAAAATCGTGATAGAGGTACAATACCTGTTTTATAGACATCATTTTTATTACTATCGCCACTCATTTACACCATGTAGAAGTCCATTTTGTACCTTGTTGTTGTTTATTATTATTACCAAGTACTATCAACTAAAATTAATCAGACACTAAATGTTCCTTTTGACTATCCTATTCTAATTCCACTCACGCCTATACCGAAGTTTGAGCCAAGGTGTCTTGCTAATGATAGCTTCTTTGCAGTCGACATATGTAGGTAACTACACTTTTTTTCATGTCTGCATCTAACCTCATCGAAATTCAACTTTCCTGCACTTCAGGAATTTATAACGACTCGCGATCAATTTTTACAACGGAGACATAAAAATTGTCCTAGTTCTGCTGATAACGAAGATTATTAAATCTTTCAGAGTCATTCCAATCATGATATTATCTGGCTTTTACTCGGACAAAACTATATCAACAGAGACTTTCTCAGAGCTCACGGGAAATTGAACGTTGCCCATTCGCTCGTAAATGAGAGTTAAAATGCAAATTGATTTCTATTTGATCAGTGATTTGATTTCTATCGGATCACTTTTCATCGAAGCTGCAGAGAAAAATAACAGCGCACGTTAGACTTCCCTTGAATAAATCGGAGCGTGTCGTAAGATGACACGATCCAAAACTGAGAAGAGAGCCATACGTGAAATCAAAAGAACTACCCTTGAAAAGTATTTTAAGTCTGTAAGGATAGTTGGAGATCTCTGATGACCAGCAATGTCGAATGAATGACGTGCAAATTGACAAAAACCATAGGTGGCATTAAGAATGAAGTCGAAAAACATTTTTGCGTTGAAAATTCAGGTTGATACATATGATGGTGTTTATTGAAAAAACGATGCATTTTAGGTTTTTTTTCAATGTTCTCATTTCTCTTTGTCTGTCGCGGCGGAATGTCCAATTCCCGACCCAAAATTATTCTCATTTTCTTATTAGAGTTTGACATGCATGGATTCTGGAATTTTTTCGGACCTATCCAACAATTGTTACTTTTGAGGGGGATGTCATGTAATGATCCATCATTATCAGTATAATAATCGCTAGATTGATTCACCGCAGCCCTCCAATTTTCCCCATTCAGTGTTAATCTCCATGATAGCTTATCTGTTTTCGGCCCTTCATAAGTTGTCTGTCTAATGTACTTGCCTCTTGTCTTCATCGCGGTGTTTTCTGTTTAATTTTCCCCTCCATTCTGTTTCCAACTAATCCTTTGTGATCGAATGTGATCCAACTAATCCTTTGTGATCGAATTCCGTACAGTTCTCCGTATGATTTTTCCTCTTCTTCCCTGCTATTCATTCACTCACTCCTCAGCTTGCCTGCCCATTTAATCTTCAGCATCATGTTTTAAAGACGTGTTATAATTTTTCTCTGGTCCACTTTTCTAATATTCCAAATCTCTGATCCTAAGAACGCCATGCAGCATACGGATGTTTTGTCAATCTCCTTCTTTATTTAAAACTTCAGGAACTTTGAACGTAGTAGTTGCCTTTTTCGTTACCGTCTTCTTACCTTGAGCTACATTGTGCTTCACGTAGGTCGAACTTCTGCCAGGCCAAGTTAGAATGCTGCATAGGGAGATTAAATTTTAGCTCTCTTCTGGTTGATGCTCATCTTTCCGAAGTTCTTGGTCGGCAGCATTCCGCGTTTCTTGCAGGTACTCCCTTGCGTTTCTGAAATAACTGGATGTCATCTGCTACCCGGAGCATGTTGATTTCTTCGTCAATCGCCTTGTATCGTTTGATTCACAATTCTTATACGCCTTTTTATATGCCTTTTCTAGACATACGTTAATTAGCGGTGATGGCGAGAAGTTGAAGCATCGTCTAACTCTTTCGTTTATTTTGGATTACATTTCCCTTGATTTGAATTACCGTTACCTGGTTCAAGTCGAGGCGATGGCTTCTGTTGTCATAGTCCAACACAAGAAGTAGTACCTCTAGTACCTCGAACATCTTTCACCATTGTCGAAGACCTCTTCCCCAAAGTCTACGAATGTCACATATAATGGCTTTTTTACATGCATCATATCATTTTTTTGGCAAGTACCCTCAAGCTGAGTGTTGTCTCTCTTGTTTTTCGATTTTTCCATGAGACTTTATCTTCTATCTTTCCCTCTATACTTCGGCTAATTATCCGAGTTAGTATTTTCGATTCACGAGACATCAGACTCCATGTTGTGTCCTTCGTATCTATCTCTTCTCCATTTCTTCAGTATTGCAATCATCACATCCTTCTCAAAGTTTTCTGGTAGTTTTCCACCGTCTTTGATTATTCCAAGTAATGTATCCTACGCAGAGACCCTGAGTACCTAGATTATTTCTCCTCATCAACTCCTGGGGCCTTGCTGTTTTTCAGGTATTTCTCGGCTCTGTCGAATTCTCTTCTCGAGCCCCGTTCGTCTGCCTCTCACCATTGGTGCAGGGTAGTTTTTGTAGCAACCACTCTCATCAACCATTTCCGGGAAAATCAGAATATACAATTTTTTCCATAGTTGAACAATTGTTTTCCCTTTGAGAATTCGGCGAGCTTTAGTTCCAAATGAAGACTTGCTGCTTCAAGGCTACCTAATCCCTATCTGTGACATGGAGTACGTTTGCAGAAATGTTTACTTCTACAGCTGTGGTAAACGTTAGCACAAGATTATCGCAATGAAGTGGCAGCCATGGTGAATTAGGCAATATCTCTGAAAAGAATCTTTATCTTCAGTTTAACTTTTGAATATGTCGCTCGGCTGGTTTTGGTTCGGAAATTTCGTTTTCATTTTAATTTCCAAATGATTTGATTAATGCCCGTTTGAGGTTCTCAACCGTCGCTCCATTAAAACAACGCGCACCTCGAAAGATTTTCTCCATCCATTTCAATCCGTTTTCATCAATCGACCAGCTTTTACAGCATTTGTTAGATGATATCCGAAGTAATTACTTATGAAATGGCGTACTTTAAAATAATTTTAAACATTAGTTAATCTGATTTTCAGACGAATAATACAATCGGCATTAGTAAACTAAAATTTTACGAAAAACTGAATAACATACTTAAATCAACTGTATTCGGGTCGATTGTTTAAAAATGGATCGTCCCGTGTGATGAACAATAGTTTCGAAATTCGAGCATTATAAAAATTTAAATAGCTATTTTTTCATATCTATACCTCCACCAATTCTTTCCTTGTGCTTTTAGCATTATATATACGTGTCCTTTTTCATGATAAAAGACGTAACTTATAAAATTATTCAAAAAATTAAACTTCCAAAAGTATAAGTGTAATGAACAATATAATTCATCAAATCACTGCTCAGAATAATTTTCTGAAGAAAGAAATAATTCACCAGAAGAAATTTTATCTTCATGTTCAGTGAATCTAAGGCTTATGATATGCATGCAAACTTGCATTTAATCTCTTATTTTCTTACGTGAGAGAAAGAGTGCCGTGTCGTTCAGTGAAACTAGTTGACCAATAAGTTAATGAATGCAAGTTCTATGCTAATTTCCAATCATAATTTACCCATGCTCCCGGTCCCCTGGGATTACTTATCCTTGATTGTAAAAAGTAATTTTCTCTCATATGATTGACTAGGAGTATTAGAGTATTTTCGAGTATTATAGGTGTTAGACCACCCAAAAGAAATATTCGCGTGACATGTCACAATGTCGACAGCAAACCGATCGTAATGGCATGATAAATTAAAAGAGATGGGACCACATTCACTATATTTCACGGAGGAACTTAGATTCCTGGTTTTAGTGACTGTCAATTATCTGGTAAGATTAGTCTCAGTGGACGTAAGCCTCTTGATACGGTTTGAAAACTCAGCCTTTGTTTGTATTGACAGTGAGATATCATGAGCAAAAGTACATTCAAGAAAAGCCTTTATATGATGGATTTATTGGGGTTTCCATCAATCACGATTTCACTACTTCTGCTAATTTTTTTCTTGATGCGGATTATTCCAAGGAAGAAGAAAGCCAGTGGAGTTGAATAATAAAATTGACTTAATTCATTGTGGGGTGATCGGATATTTAGTCCGGTAAAGGTCGGTGCTGCAAAATGAAGCGTTGCTTGCTAAGAAAAATGTATTCCTGGGGTCTATCAAAAATATTCCGTTCCCCGTAAGACAACTGATGACAAAATTCGTATTCTACATAAAAGAGAGTTGTTATCCCAAAGGTTAGAGCGCTCACACTTGGGGTTCAAGTCCGGGTCACATACCGTAGGCACTCCCAGCTTAACCAGAGCTGTGTTGATTTATGGGAAATCAGGACAGCAAAAGAACAATTTCGTCCACACCCTAAAAATTTGCGCTTACACTTCTGGTGATGTAGGGCTGAAATTGGCAATTCGTGAGCTCCACTGTGTTGATTACTTCGGTGGATTGCCACAGTCATATCTCCAGATGTAACATGCGCCTATAAAGTGGAAATTTAACCTCTATATTTAATCGTAAATTTACATTTCGTGAGTGAGAAAAAAATATTATTTTCAGATTCAACGTGTGTCTACTTCATCATAACGAATTCTTTTCCTTAAACCTAAAATTAAATAGAATAAAGAGGGTCGCAGGCATCTACTACCTATTCTTTCAATTGTATACATGATATTTTCAAACCACACTCCCAAGTATTTACACAAAAATTTCTTCCCATCAGCTCAATTCACAATGGGAGCACCAAGGGTAAAAATAAACTTCTTGTCCCACACCATCGCACGGAAGTCTATCACAAATCTTTTCATGTTGCAGCATGCCGTCTGTGGAACTCTCTCCCAGATTACATTAAAAACTCTCATTCACAACAACATTCAAGAGAGCACTTCATAGGTTTATTTTCCTCAGATACAAAACTTAACCAATGCAGCTGTTCCTCCTGTCACTCGGCTACTATGCAGGTCATCTTTTCGATTTTTTCTTTTGTAATCTCAAGCTGTAGGTTTTTGCATCATTATCATTATCTCAAGTTTTACTGCTATGATTCTCATTACTTTTCATGTGTGATTCATGTTATGATTTTTTCATCTTTGTTTCTGTGATATGCATACCATGTGAAAAATAATCAAATTTTCATGCATCTTTCTTCTAATTAATAGGGTTTTTATAGGTTAATTACCCACATACTCTTCGCGGCGTGTTTTCCTGTGTGGGTTTTTACTAAGCGAGCAACGCCACGCTCTCAATAACTTCTTTCAAAAACCTCGTTCTTTACTAATACTTTTCCTATTTTATCGTTTTATTTCTCCACTGTAGTTTACTTCGTGTGTGTGTACAGGTTGTATGTGTGGGTGTATATTAATTTATTTATTTGTATGAGAATTATTAGTATATTTGTTCAGATATGCAAATCTGTGCGTAATGTATGTCTGTCTATATATATTTCAGTGTACGAACGTGTATAGGTATTGTATATGGATGAACTTATAAATTTTATCGCCATTATATAATGTAATTTATGATAGGTTAAGTGGAAGAAGGGGCCATTTGGTCTCAACATTTTCCTAAGATCAGTAATAATAATGAAGGACTTAATCATAGATCATAAGGGATCAGATGAACGACTGCATGCAATTAGAGGAGCCAGCCAATCCCCGGACGGGAAGAGGTTCCAGTAAGAGTACCTAAAGAATTGGTATCGGGAAATGCAGCTTTACCAAAGATCCTATTTAATGAGCAGATATCTATCGAAAGGCAAATTTCCAAATGGTAGGAAAATTCATGCAACCATGACCGAATGCAAGAGATATTCGAATGGAAGATTAAAAAATTTGTTCAAACCATGTGAGATCATTTCACATCATTCAATTGGTAGTATTGGGGTTCCCCAAGCTTAGTTATTCATTTATATTATGCATTAATGTTATTTTTGTTATTGGGATATATTTTTTTAGCTTTTAATAATTGAAGCTCTTATCTGTATGTACCAGATGTATATTACTTCAAAAATGATTCAAATAATCAATTATAAAAATGAGTTTTAGAATAAAAAAGAAACAAGTTATTTTACATCATAAAAATTAACTGAAAGAAGATCCATAAGCAGAACATATTCATTTATGATTAATGAAAAAGATTGATGATTGATGTTTTGTGAATAATTGCTGTAACTGCTACTTTGTGTTCTAAATTAACTTCGTCTGAGATGAATTCATGCTCTCAGTCTGCCATTTTGTCGCGTTGAAGTAATTGCGCACTTATAAGTGAGGTGAATTTCAAATAGGAGAGATTTTCGATATGAGTATTTAAATAAGGATTGTTCGTAGACTAAAAACTTGGGGTGTATCTGCCCATCTATTACAATATTTTTGGAATTATATTAATTTTTGAAAAGATAGAACAAGTTTCTAAAATACCTGAACCTATTATTAACGATTTCCTGAAACAACGAGAGTAGAAAAGAAACTAACTAGTTTAGTTTCGTAAACGAAAATTCTCTATACCGGAAAATGTACATTTCG
Source organism: Hetaerina titia (assembly GCA_037158775.1). Taxonomy (NCBI): domain Eukaryota; kingdom Metazoa; phylum Arthropoda; class Insecta; order Odonata; family Calopterygidae; genus Hetaerina; species Hetaerina titia. Next base: position 20,686,152 of record CM073769.1, read on the forward strand.
GTAATGTTTATTCCGAGAATTTTAATATTTATTGAGCCACATTTAATTAGCCTTATATTCTCTTAGTCAATCGGGTTAGTGTAGAAAATGGTTGGAATAACTAATCAGTAAATTAAATCAAAACCAGTGGGATTTGGGACAAGTTTAATTATCTCATTCTCTTTTGGAATATCCAAATTGCCGATTAAGGTATTATACCAGAACAAATTACGTGAAAAAGTCAATTAAGGTCACTGATGGTAGTAACTAGTGCACGGTTGAATCCATAAGTTTTGAATAATAATGAACAAATAACCTTTCAAAATTAACAAGGAAAGAGTATTTAGCAATGAAAATGTTATTTTTAATGAAAGCAACAAAATTAGGAATTCAAAGCATGTATTTCAGCTTAATAATTGAAAATTGGAAACCTCTTGATGTGCCTGAAAATTAATCACCCCTGGCGTATTTTTTTATGAAACAACATTAAATATAAATCAATCATAGAATATCATTTCATCATCATCAGTATTTCATTCCTAAGATTGGTTTACTCTTGGCCCTCCAATCTTCCCCATTAAGTGTTAATTCCCTCACCCTCTGATAGGTTCCCTGGTTTACGTCCTTTTTAATATTAGCCCTATATTTTTGTCTCTTGGCGTTCCTAGCAGGATCTTTCCTTGAATTTTTCCTTCTATTCTGTTTCTAACTATTCAATTGTGCATCAAAGTATATCCAATCCATCTAGTTCTTCTTTTCCGTGGAGTTCTCCAAATGGTCCTTTCCTCCTACTCTTCTATATACTTCATCGTTTCTCACTCCATCTGTTCATTTAATCTTCAGCATTCTCCTCCGGCACCATGTTTCAAATGCTTCTATTCTTCGTCGGTCCAATTTTCCAACATTCCATGTCTCCGATTCGTAGAGTGCATGCTCCACAGGAAAGTTTTGACGAACTGATTCCTTGTTTCCAAATTCAATGTTCTTTGTTCATAGTATTTGCCTCTTCTCAGTGAACGCCTTCTTTGCTTGGGCTATTCTTCGTTTGATGTTGGCGAATTTTTTTCTATCCTAAGTTTGACTGCTGCCCAAGTAGATGAAGGATTCCCGCTTCCCCAATTTGTGATATCCTCATTCAGATTCTCTCTTCCGCACACAAGGATTTTCGTTTCCTTCTTGTAGATGCTCACATTATATTCCCGAAGTACATGGTCCTTAGAATTCAGGTTTGCTTGCAGGTCCTCTCGCGTCTCTGCTACTACTGCGATGTCGTCTGCGAATCGCAGCATGTTGATTTCTCCACCATTCACCTTCACTCCTTTGATGCCCAATTCTTGCGCTTCCTTTATTGACTCTTCTAGATATCCTGGTGAGAGGTTGAATCCTTGTCTTACTCGTTTGCTTATTTTGGCTTCTATTTTCCTTCCGTTTTTCATTTACATGGTTGTTACCTAATTCTTATAGAAGTGATGGATTATTATTCTGCTTTTGTAGTCCATTCCAAGCCCTTCTAGTATCTTGAACATTTTTTTCCATTCGACAATGTCGAAGGCCTTCTCCAAGTCCATGAATGCCACATAAAATGGCTTGTTTGCATGGATTAGTTCGTCGACCAGTACCCTCAAGCTGAGTAATGCCTCTCTTGCTCCTCGATTTTTCCTGAATCCGAACTGGTTTTCCGAGAGGCTTTCTTCTATCTTTCCTTCTATTCGTCGGCTGATTATCGGAGTAAGTATTTTCGATGCGTGACTAGTCAGGCTTAATGTTCTGTGTTCTTCGCATTTATCCGTTCTAGGTTTCTTCGGTATTGCAATCATTACACTCTTCTCGAAGTTCTCAGGTAGTCTGGGTAGAATATCATTATCACCATCATATAATATTGAATATAGAGAGACACGAGGTTTCATCTGAGTTTCTTCCCTTACGCTCCGCTAATTATTTCCCCCCCTACATATGCTGTGGCGCAATCCCCTAATCTACCGGGTTCGATTCCCGAGCAAGGCACTCTGGGCACCTGCAGCTCCACCCAAGCTAGTTGATTTTTCGGGTACCAGATCTTCCTGGGAAACAATAGCCGGCACAGGGAAAGGAACTGGCCCCCCTACCCTGATGTGTGAATATTCACACGCCGTCGGACCTGGTACATGGGTGAGCTCTACCATCACCTACTAAACCGACCTTCGGGTTGATTACTGTGTTTTTTAATCCCCTAATCCGTGAAGTTTTTTACCTGGGAAGAGAAGAGGATGTGTGAAGGCAGGCGTTTAATTGGGTATTTATATATTAATTTTCTAGACATAGAAAAGGAACATGACGTCGAAGAAGGTAGCTTAGGTCCAGGAATACTCGACCATGGAATAGAAAGGGCATTAAAGGAGATGAAAGCAAATAAGGACGTGGGGGTGGACAACATCCCTGTAGAACTGTTGAAATGTTTAGGAAAATGTGGGAAGAAGGCCCTATATGGACTGATTCGTAGTATCTATGAGGAAGGAATCTGGCCGGAAGATTTTGTGAGATCGGTGTTAGTTCCTATTCCAAAAAAGGCAAAGGCTTCGTCATGTGAGGATCACAGAACAATAAGTTTGATATCCCATGCAGCTTAAGTTATTCTCAGGATCATCAACAAAAGGATAGAGAGTAAGGCAAATGATTATTTAGGGGATGATCAGTTTGGGTTTAGGAAGGGAAGAGGTACGCGTGATGCCATTGCAGTAATGAGATCACTAATTGAGAGAAATATAGAATACAATCAGGACGTTTTTGCCTTTTTTGTAGATTTAGAAAAAGCGTTTGATAGAGTGAATTGGGAAAAATTAATGCGTGTATTGCAGAAAATAGGAATGGATTCGAGGGACAGGAGACTGATCCGCAACCTGTACATGTCTAAGACTTCTCAGGTGCGAGTGGGGAACGGAGAGTCCGGATGGGCAGTGTTAGGAAGAGGTGTAAGGCAGGGTTGCCCATTGTCACCGGTGCTGTTCAACGTATACTACCTTGATCAAAAAGTTCCCGGAATTTATTCAGAAAATTAAAAATACAAGTTTATTCATCTAAATCTATATTGTCCCCTTCAAAGTAATCCCCATCGATTGCAACACACTTATGCCAGCGCTTGATCCAATCCTCGAAACATTTTTTATATTCGGTTTTCGGTATGTCCATCAGTGCTTTCTGCGATTTTTCCATTACTTCCTCTCGGCTGCTAAAACGCGTTCCCCGTAATGGTTTTTTAACTCGATTGAACAGAAAGAAGTCACAGGGAGCCAAATCAGGTGAATTCGGTGGCTGTTGGATGGTATTTGTTGCATTTTTCGTCAAAAAATTACGAATAATGATAGAACTGTGCGACGGTCTCGACGCACTGTGCGACGATTTCTGGTCTCTTTCGGCGAATTGCTTCACGCAAACGTCTCATAACGCCCAAATAATACTCTTTGTTTACTGTCTGGCCTTCTGGCAAAAATTCATGATGCACTACACCGTTGTAATCCATGAAAACCGTCAGCATTGCCTTCTTTTTTGACTGAAAACGACGTGGTTTTTTTGGTCTCGGCTCATTTGGTGAACGCCATTCACTTGCCTGATGTCTGGATTGCGTGTCGTACTCATAAACCCACGTCTCGTCTCCAGTAATGATCCTTTTGATGAATGTGGTATCGGATTCAGCCTCGGAAATCATGTCTTTTGCGACGTCAACACGGTCTCTTTTTGCATGAAATTGAGGTCTTTTGGCACCAACTTTGCTGCTACACGACGGAAACCCAAATCATTAACCACAATGTCTTGGGCGGATCCATAGGCAATGTTCAAGTCCTCCGCTATTTCTCTGATGGTTAATTTGCGGTTATTGACCAACATTTCTTTTACTTTATCAATTTTTTCACCGACTTTCGATGTCGATGGTCTGCCACTGCGTTCATCATCTTCGATTGACTTACGACCACTTCTGAACCGCTCGTGCCACTGGTAAACGACCGTTTTTTTTAGAGAATCGTTGCCGAAACACTTTTCCAACATTTTCAACGTCCGTGCGCCACTAAATCCGTTTTTTACGCAAAATTTAATACAAGTTCGTTGTTGCAAATTTAAATCCATTTCTGCAATTGTAAAAAATCGCCAACACACACAGAGATAGATGTACTCTTGGCTACGTAACTTTTGCAAATGTCAAGTTATGACACTAAGATTTAAAGGGAATATCAACAACAGATGTACCAATTTAACAAAAAAACAGAACTCAAATCGGAACGATGGGAGCGCCACACGGTGGTTATTCCGGGAACTTTTTGTTCAAGGTAGTATGTGGAGGAAATGATTAAAGAGGCATGGGGGAACTGAAGGTAGTAATGAAAGTCGGAGGGGAATTGGTAAAATCGGTTAGGTTTGCGGATGACCAAGCATTAGTTGCTCAGTCAGCCAAGGGGTTGCAAGCATTGCTGAGTGAATTGGAGGTTCAGTGCGATAAATATGGGAAGAGAATCAATATTAATAAAACAAAGGTTATGCGATTTTCCGGAAAGAAAAAAGCAAGCTAAATATTAAAATATACGAGGAAAAAATAGAGCAGGTAGAACAGTTTACATATCTCGGAAGTGTTTTGACCAACACGGTCAAAGTACTTAAGGAGAGGAATATGCTAGGCAAAGAGGCTTTCTATAGGAGAAGAGAGTTGATGATGGGGACGCTGAGTAGAGAGGATACGAAAATACTCGTAAAAACTCTGATATGGAGCGTAGCTATGTACGGCGCGGAAACGTGGTCACTGAAGCAGGAGGATAGACGTACGTGGATTGGTGGCTTTTCAGATGTGGGTTTGGAGAAGAATGGAGAAGGGGAAATGGACCGAAAGGAAGACCAATGAGGAAGTACTGGAGATGGTGGGTGAGGATAGGGGTTTGTTGAGAGAAATCCTATGGAGGCAGGAAAAATGGATGAAAGGCGTATTGAGCGGTAGTGGAATGTTGAAGAAGGTAATAGAGGGGAGAATGTTTGGCAAGCAAGGTAAGGGCAGGAACAGGATAGGGATGTTGGACGGGATGAAGGGAGGAAAGAAGTACACCGAGATGAAGAGGGACCTGATATAGATTAGTTTGCTAGATGGGGAGTCATAAAATGTTTATTTGATAGTTGTGTCCATCCAAAAACCTACCTTAACCGGTAGATTACCTAATAATATTAATTTTCCTGCCACTCTTAGTCTTGGATAATTTAGTCTCTAAGTTATTCTCATTACATACTACTACGGTCTTTTTCGGCGTGGAATGAAAATAACATCGCCACTTACAGTTTTACTTAAAAAATATTGATCCACTTTAGGGTGAAAAGAGCAGGTCATTCTGAAAATTTCTGATATTCTTCGATTTGTTTGATGGCCAATAGATCCAATAGATAAATGAATACGGCAAGCATCCAAGGAGCAAAGAATGTTGAGCGGACGAGCGTTTTTGGACCGCTATCGAACTTTTTGATTACCCGCCCTACAGCCCCGACTTTGCACCTAGCGACGTTTCCCCTAATTCCGCTTGAAACAGTGGCTTGGCGGTGAACGGTATTAGGACGACGAGGAACTCAAGACCGCCATTAGTATCTGGTTCAATTTCCATAGGCGGCGAACCTCTATATGCTGAGGGATTGAAGAAGCTGTTGTTGTGTTGCGAAATGTGCTTAGGCGGTTATGTAGGGAAGTGAAGTAGGTATGCAGGAAACTACAATCGTCAGCAACAGCTTTTCCTAATGAATACATTTTTTATGTGTGAACGGAACTAACTTAAAAAATTATTTTCTAATTAATACATTTTTATTACCAAATGGCTGTTACTTTTGGAATATGCCTCGTACTTCATCAATATGTATAAATTCCTGCGTCACCATGTTAAGGTCCAGCTTTATACAATAACCTGCCTTGTTTTTATCATTTTGTCTAGTAATATGGTATAGTATAGGCTAAAAATATTGCAACGAACATGGATCTACAGATCTGCAGTTTTACTAAGGTCCAGAACACGTATCTATGTAATCATATAGTCCGCGTAGGATGAAGAATGTTTGGTCATTCTATTAAAAAATGGAGGATGAAAATTTTAAATATTTGGATTAAAACATAATAAAAGTTTTCAGCATCAAAATACGAGATGGTTTTTGTAATCTCGGTATCATTACAACCTACAGAGACATGTAGGAATAGAATAGGAGGAAGATACACATTATTTGAGGGGAGGAAAATAAAGAGGAAATGAACAGAGCATGTGCTAAGAGGATCATCTGGAAATAGATTAGTAGTAACTGGGTAGGAAAGACCAAATAATGAGATGAAGGGGCAAAGTAAGAGCAGAATGGATAGATAACATTATAAAATGGGCATACTCAATGAACTGCTGCTCATTATGAAGCTAACCTAATATTTATATTATGATTAGAAATAAAAAAAAGTTGTATTTAACTTTTTTAATAAAAAATATTGGTGTGGATGAAATTGTTTTCATTTGAAATTTCTGGCTATATAGTATTTACTTATGATATTAGAGTAGAATTTTCTTCTAAAAGTTTGCATAAGCAAAATATAAAATATTTAAGGTATTATAGAATAAAACATTAACAGAAATTCGGAAAAATAAGGAAAATTTGTCAACTGTGTTAATCTTCATTTGATCTCGTCGACTTTTTTATTTGACCAGTTTAAAATGTATTCGCTATATTCCAAGAAGCTGCGGGGGATGCCGCGACAGTAACTTATACCGGAGCCATCCACTAACTGTGCTTTACAATTCAAAAAGCATTCGCCATGCGATACAATAAAATAATATTGCATTATATTATAAGGTGCTTCCTTCATGTATGGCAATTCCTTATTACTAGGTAATTCCCGAAAGCAATCGCATCCTATCCGTTTTACCTTCTCAATTTACACTTTAAGTCAGGGATAAAGCGCGGTATTTCACATTTGTACAAAATTAATCTAATCACTATTTAGAATATAAATATATATACCAATGAATGAAAGAAATTGGATCAATTAGGTATCCAGGACTTAAGACGGAGATATATGCTTTTTACTAATATGAGACGATAATATTGAAGTTGGAAATTTTCTAGCATTTCCAATGTACTTCTTCCATGCAGTAATCGTTTTTACTCCATTTCCCATATTTTCACACGTACCAGCCACCTGAATAGAAAGCCTATTTTGTGAATGCGAGAATATATCGATGCTCGCTATCCCATTGCCTCGTTACACGATGAAAGTCTGAGATGAAAGACCGTGGAAAAAACACGTGCCAAGATTCCACCCCAAGGGGTACGTTCCAAAGCTTTCCTCTTTGGTCTCCAGCACCGACCCTTGAGAAGATACTGCTTCTGAAATTCCTTTCTAACCCTAATGGTGACTCCGATGACAGTAATGATATCAGAAGGCTACCGCAATAACCGGAGACTTTAACGCCCGCTCCCCATCGCCCAATATGCCCCGCAGATGTTAAGCCCGAGTTCAAAGAGTTTATCGCCTTCAATTCATCCCGTTCCACCACCTTTTTTTTAGGTAATCTCATCGGATCACGGCTCGAGAGCCGGGCAAAAACTTTCTTTGCTTCACTTAGATCTTTCCGCGGAAATGAAAGTAGTAGAAACCAGGAGTAATCTAGAAGGGAGTAACACAAAACAGAAAGAGATTTTTTCCCCGAAGATTCCTTGATATTCCAGTGAGCCTTGAGTAGTCCTTTGTAGTTTCATAAAAATATTGCTGCATTTTTTTCTCCCCTGCCTGAGAATAAACTCTGGGATTCCTTACCGGAGGGCTAGTGGAATGGGAGGAGGCTATTGCGGAGTTCGATGGGACATCTCTCCATGGAGTGCGAGCAAGGACGGAAAGTCCTCGAAAGTGGATGTGAGATCGGTAGATTGAGGGGAACGGGAGCACGGCAGATAACAATCCAAGCCGAATCGGGGAGGGGGCTCTATGGGACCGTGTGTTGTGGAGGGGGTGCTGGTTGAGCGGGGCGAGGTGTTCCATGGGGTTGTCGGTCATGCCGGAGGCGTGGGGCGCGAGGAGCCCGTCCGCCCCCCACCCAACGCCTCCCGTCCCTCAACCCCGATTTCTCGAACCCCGTTTTTTCTCCGCCACTTCTCCCCGACTGCCCGCAGGCCCTGCATTGGTAAGTTGATGTTTTAATTTATCATCCTCGCACCTGCCAGAGGAATTCTAAAATTCCAACTCCTTTCCCCTTCTGAACCCCCGTTTAGTTCTTTCACCCCTTCGGCCTCGGCTGAATAACTACGGGTTTGCCTCAATACCTGTAATAATCTAAGCGTTGAGCCTATTTGTTCATGGGAGCAGGATTTTATTTCCCTATATTATGACGAAAAAATTTCATATTTGCATTTATTATTGTTAGTTGAAGAAGTTCTTTTTCGGGAAGAGTTACATATAGGTGTTAGCGCTTACGCAAGACAAGTAATTAGAAAATTTGCTAAATATTTCGTTAAAATGTACAGAAGCATTTAACATCAATTATCTTGATTCTAATCGCGAACCATTTGCAATATTCCGTTTAATGGGACGTATGAGAATCGTTTATCATATTTTCCAGTTTACTTTTCATGGAGTTCCAGAAAATTAATGTTAATACTCCTTAATATATGGGATTATAATTAAATCTAGACTCTAACTTGGATTAATTTTCCCCATGACTAGAATTCGAGTCCAGTCACTGGGTTGGAATGCGCGGAAGGGATGATGAGAGGGGTGAGAATGTGGGCATAAAGATCTGCAGATCGTCATAATTGCTCATTAATCCGAAGATTGGTTTTCAGTTTAAGCTACTTTGCTTCCTTTCAATCCTTTCGTTCCTCCAGAGTTTCTTGAGCAGAGTCTGTCATCAGTTTCTTAGATATGGGTAGTAGTTTTATGGGAGGCGACCAACAGCTGAGGTAATTTGCGCCATTGCAGATGGACAGGAAATGTTGAAAGGTGAAGAGAAACCCGGAGTTGGCATTAGCCTACTCATAATGACGAAAGGCGCCAAGGGGTCTGCAGTTTAGCGTCCCATCCAACGGACGGCGTACCTACTCAAAGTGCCCTCCACAAAGCAAATCAAGTAGCGATCGCGATACCACTGAAAAATATCCGCCGCCGCGCCGCTGGGATTCAAACCCGGGCCCTCTGGGTATTACTTTCTTCCGTTATTGCTTGTTGAAGATACGTTGCAGTCATTGCAGCTTTTCAAGTCAATCATTTTTTCTATTACGTCGTTCATTTTCCATTGTACCCATAATTTAAACCGATATATTTTACTTATCTTCTGTTAAAATGTCTTTCATAATTCTCTTTTCGCTCAATTATCAGAGATATCTTCGTTATTTGCTGAGTACATTCTAACCATTCCCACCATACTTTGTTAGAAGTACATTCCCGTCATTCTTTTTCGCAATTTCATTTGGATCTGCTACTGAAAGGTGAATAAAGGCAAGTTCATTATTCTATATGCGTTTTAATTAATTGTTTTTGGTGCAATCATTTACATCCAGTCTCTATTTTACCACCGCTGATAATGCCGAAAAATAGGCCAGCGAATCAACGTTTTCACTGAAATGCTGAATGTTGAGGACATTTTGCTTTTCGTTTTTATTTAAAAAATCCAATTGATTTGGTTTACCATCGTCATTCTGCTGGGTTTAAACTACAGTAAAATAGAGGGAAAGGCGCCAGGGATAACATCTTTCTAAATGTCAACATTTATAGCTGATTCGAGTCTGATTATAGTTTAGAAAGTTTCATTTTCTAAATTTGGTAATATTTTGCGGTGATGGGTATAATAATTAATTTTGAAATTAGCTAGCCCATTATTATTGCAAAATAACATTCAAACAGGTCCAACATTCATTCCTTCAGTTTCTGCAAGTAAATGAAGATAAAAATTCATAAGGTGTAAATATTTTAACACTCAAATTATCGATGATAGGATACTAATCCAAAAATGCAAATAAAAAACAAGCAGGACTGAACTTCATCAGGACCTGAAGGTTTTACGTTGCCACGAAACCCAGGTCGTAATAAAAAAGTTCTATGTTGAAAAGCAAAGTGTCTTCTTTCATTATGAAGGATTTCCACCATTTACGCCTGATATTGTATGATTTATTGAATTTTATTTTTTGCTGAGCTGTATTTCGTAACTGAAATCTATTTTTTTCAACTGCATCCAGACATGGTTATTTTGTGAGGTGATTTCAATTTAAACTCCCAGGTTTTCTTTGGCATGCGTGGTGGAGATATATATATATATATATATATATATATATATACTACGTGAGGCAGTATTTTAGGAATCAAGGTTGCAAACTATTGATCACTAACTGCGTTGTTAGATTTACGGAAATATTATAATATCAATCGTATTAAAAACTAACCAATCTCTCAGTGTGTCTCCTAAAACTAACATGCCACATATTTTAGGTTCACGTGTCAAGATCAGAAAGTTAGAGGACAAATGTTGCAACATCGAGAAAATGAACCTCACAAAACGGAATCCTACGCTTAAGGACATCTCACGCACTATAGGTAATTTATTTCAATTCACGTCAGCAGAAGGTCATTTCAAAAGTGAGGGACAGCCTATTGGAGTCGAGAGTTTTAAAGTCCAGTTTCGCCCAAACAAGCGTGGTTGTTACACACCAGTTGACTTTCTGCTCTCCAAAGAACGTGTAATTCTCAAATGGCTTCGTTGTGCAATTTTATTGGTAAGAAAGGTTTTTGTTCAAAATCACTAGGCCAAAAATTTATGACGTTTTCGGTGTTTCCTCGATGTTGCTGTATGACCTCTCAATAAATTGTCTTGTGTTTAGCACTGAAAGTCCTGAGGTTTTCGTGAATTCCTTCAAAGTTTGACAAATGTTGCACAATTTTATTTCAAACAAAATGCAAGAGACATGGATTCTTTTAAAGGGATTGACCTAAAATGCCAAATGGGCACTGTGAGAAGAAGGAGGCTAGGTTTTAAGTGAACAGAACGGAGACGTACAAAAATCATCCAAGATTCGAATGGTTGCTAAAGAATTGAATTCCTTATTTTTTCCTGTGATTGCAAATAGAAAGTTCGGCACGGGTTAAATGACCGAATTATCATCATATCATGGTCATGCTTCGCGTTTTGTAATAAGTGGCTGATATTAGAAATTCTGTTAGTCAAGTTTTCCCCAACAGTCTACACGCATGGAATTTCATTATTATATCAAAGGAAGAGCACTAAATAACCTTCCTCTGGTATCGTTTTCGCAGCAACTGTAAGGAAACGTTCATTAATTGAAATAATACTAAACAGTTATTCAAGCAAAACTCCAGTTTAACACACAAATGAGGTCCATAAACGAAGGAATCACAAATACTGGGTTGAAATAGCAATTATAAGCTTAACGATACAATCCCTACGGGCACATGCCTGCCCTTTTTGCATTTGAGTTGCAATTGAACAAAGCAATTGAAGCATTAGCGTATACCTCTACCGCAGGAGGAGCAAATTCAACGAAAATAGAAGCGCTTAAGCAGCTTATGGCATTGAGGATGACTGCGGGTCAATTACCGGCAAGGAGTTTTCAGGGGTTGAATCGCGCGATCACTCCTTGCGAGTTAAAGCAGCTGCCTTTCCCATCGGCAGTGGATGGTCGGAATGGGAAACCATTACTCAAACAAGCAGCGCTCGGGAATAAGTGAGTGAGACTAAATGACAGGTGCGGAGAAAGCGGTCCAGGAAATTAGACAGAATTGGGGTTGCGCGAAGGAGAGGTGCGAGTGTTCTCCAATATAAAGCGCACGCCATTTTAATTCATCCCAATGATGAGCATATACGTGCTTCAAACAATGGTCTCTTCAGTTCTCCTCGTTGGTACGCGCGGAGGCTAATGCATCGTGTTCCCACCCCTATCCGGCCCGAGATCGAATCCAGTAAGACCGATCCCTACTTGGGGTGCTATTTGGAAGGAGCACCTCAAGTGAAGTACTCCGTCCGTCGGATGGAAAGTTAAACAACGGATCACTTGTCGCCTTTCGTTGATGGACTGGGCCAATCCCGGCTTTCTCTCCACCCTATTTCCATTTTCTCAAAATCCTATCCCTACCGAATCGCCCACACCTATCCCTATTGACGCAAATGACCGCAGCTGCCCTTCCCTAATAACTATTACGACCACTACTACTGCATCAGTTGGTATCCAGCGCCGAGCGCGGAGAGAAGTGATGAAGGGAGAGGAGAGAGGCAGGAGGGAGTCGAGGCGGGGTTAGGGGGGGAAAGGAGAATGGCGGGGATTGGTGGAGGGGGAGGGGGTGGAGTCGGAGGGGGGAGGGGACCTTCGAGATGGAGAGAGAGAGAGGATGTAATCGAAATTAAATTGAGAAGGCAATAATCTCCCGACCACTTGCGACGGTTGCGGAGACAAGGAATGTAATCAATTTCTCGGGCGCAGGCGATGCCACCGTCTTAAGGACGTTCATCATTAACACGGATCCGAGAGAAGTGTTACGGGATTCTCTGACGAGGGGCCCGTTTTCTTTTGAGCAAGCGGAGGGGGGCGGGCGGGAGGGGGGCCGGAACGGAGGAAGGTCCAAGGGACAAAAGGAGGCACATGGCACGTGTGTGTGTGTGTTACCCCAGCGAATATAATCCCGTCGTCTCTCTTTCGAGGACCACTTACTTCTCCGTCCCCGCCGACTCCACCGCACGGCGAAATGATTACGTCCTGCCATTTGAATATTCATGGCCTTCGCCAATGTCTCCTCGAAAGAGCGATCTTGTCTCTCAACCCCCAATGGGATGGCCCATTGAGTGGTTGCAGTACTTAAGGGAAGGCAACCGACAGCTAAGGCTATTTGCACCATTAGTTGAAACATGGTTTGTACAAAAAAATTGGTAAAAGTTTGGGACAAATAGATTTTTTCGATGTTGCTACAATTCTTCAAATATCTTCAAAGTGCATTCATTGCGCGTCAACACACTTTTTTACCAGCGGCTTTTCCACGACTCGAAGGCTACCTGGTTGGCGGATTCGGAAGGAGGTCCTTAAGGGTACGCATGCAAGCTTCTTTTGACGGCACTTAGATTCCCATGGTGGTGTCCTCTGCGGGAGGATTTCATTTTTGAGAATATGAAATAGTCTGATGGTTCTAAGTTGGGACCTTGAGGGGGTTGGGAAATCGTCGCGATGCCATTGCAGGTCTTCGCAAGCAGACACTCGACTCTGCTCTTGGTCGTATGTTAAGTCCTTCGGGACAAGTTTAGTGCAGATCTTTCGCATCGCCGTGATAATGGTGCGTGCACTGTCATCATGCGCACACTCAAACGACGGTCTGAATTCAGCACTTCACTCACACGCAGGAAAAAATCCGATACTTTTCGCGCTAACCTTGTAGTGTGGTAATGAAGTAAGGGTGCGATGTTCAAGAAATGAAGAACGGGTGGATAGAAATCGGGTATCTACATTAGCCCACTCTTGAGGAATGCCGTCAAGGGGTCACACTTCTAAACGTCCCATCCGAAGGACACCGTGCTCCACTTGAAGTTATTTCTAAATAGCACACCAAGTAGAGATCGGGGTACCGCTGAAAAATCCTTCCGCCTTCTGAATTCAGACCTGGGCTCTCTAAGTGGGAAGCAAATACAATCGCCTCCTCACAATACCGATACGTATTATCGAGCTCCAAGACGAACGTGCAAATATAATTATATTAATCGGTCCAAAAGAAGATATATGTGTAAGATGTTGTGAGTTTTAAGGTATAACTTTTAAAAATTATTTAGATTATACGTTCCCCAGAAAAAACTTTCTCTTTTCCGACAGTTATTTCAATTAATTTTTTTCTATAAAAAATAATTTGTTTTGTGCCAGGTACGCGGTAAAAGATAAAGTCCATTACGTTCCCACTGGCAATCAAAAGTCGTTGGCATTGGGGCTACATGGGGATGATAATGCCAGTAAAGCGATTTCTACCCAAATTCTTCTTTGGAATTAACTTGCTGTTTCATCGAATTGCGCTATATTTCGCCAAATGTCTACGATTGGCCTTCAAAGAGACGACGCCATGTATTGAACAACGTGGACATTAGTTTAGTATCAACCAACCATATACTATTGGCTCCTGTTATTAGTTTTCCTGCTTTTTCATCGTTTGCAAAATTAGTGAGATCATATTTTGCCGCATAACTCTTAAGGAAATTCTGTCATCGAATGAAAGCAAGACACATTAAATTAAGGAGACCGGGTTGAGGTAACGTAATGCTGAGGAGATCTATACGACATGAACGTATATTTTTATTGGTTTTTGAGGCTATACCGGTGTTTCATATTACAGCCATAGGTACGTAATACAATTTAATTAAATTGAGAACACAATGTATATGTCCACTGTTTTTTATTCTCGTACAACTAGTTGGGTACCTGATGATGACGTAGATACATGATGATGACGCCTAAGAGTTGAAACTAGTAGTACGAAAATAAAGAACAGTGGATGTATGCTCGTACATTTTGTTCTTAATTTTATGAACATGAACTTCCACAAAGTTGAGCGTGAAACAATAGAAAACACATAATATAGTCCTACAAAACCGTTCTCCCTCTAACCACAGACAGCGTAGGTAACTTTGGCGGCAAATGAAGCACTGATAACTTATGCCCGAATAAATTCAAGCAGCACCTTTGGCATCAAACAACCCAAAGCTCTTACCTGCGCTCTGCCACGAGAGGATTGCTGAGGAGCACGTGGTGATTTGTTCGTAACGAATGAGATCTCCGCCTTGGCCGGTCCCTCATGTCCTAATTCATTCCTCCTTGCTCTAAATTGGTGGTATTTTCTTCAACCATAATCCTGGATTCTTACCGTATCTGGAAGATAACAGAATATTAATTATCTCCGTTCATTCATTTGTCTACTTTTTGAATGATGCAGACAATGTATTTTTAGGTTGGTATAACATATTTCTATTCAGAAATCAGGTATTTATTAGATGATCTTCAGAGATACGCCCTACATTTCAGCATTTATTGTGTGGGTGAACTCCATTCCGCATCCTCTGACTGTATCATCTCATTGCTTATCATGGAATGCATACAGGGTTCGTCCGGAAAATAAGTGTACTGAGCTCAGGAAAAAAAATTATTACACTTTTACATATCTTAAGCTAATATTACTCAAAATAGGACCTTTGTGAGTCGATACACTTGTTCCAGCGGCGTTCCCATTCCTGGAACGATCCCGTGAAGGCATCATCGGGAACCTCTCGAAGACACGTCGTCACGGCCTCTTTGACGGCGTCCAAAGTCCGTATCCTTTCAAACTCCTCTTTATCTTCGGGAACAGAAAGAAGTCCGGTGGTGCCAAGTCCGGGCTGTAGGGCGGGTGCGGCAGCGTTGCCACGCCGTGCTTGGCCAAGAAGTCCGACACGACAAGCGCGGTGTGAGACTGCGCATTCTCGTGATGCAGCCGCCAGATGTTTTTGATCGCTGGCCGGACGCGGGCGACTCGTTTTCGAAGCCTGTCGAGCACTTGGACGTAAAATGCAGCATTTACCGTTAGTCGTTCAGGTACAAATTCGTAGTGGACGACTCCCCTTTTGTCAAAAAAGACAATGAGCTTATTACACTTATTTTCCGGACGAACCCTGTACGTAATTTTGGGGATTTAAGTACTTAAGATTCCTTACATCGCACCTGATTCTGACATCCAAATTGCAAAATTAACATGAAGTAATTCTAGACAATGAAGGCTAACAATTCAAATATCTTCTCGTGGCATCTCCTCAATAGCAATTTGATAACCAAATGCCGTATTGATGGTCCAAATGATGATGCGAAGATTTTTCTAATGCAGCGGTGGGAAAACCTCCAGGTGGGAGTTGTCCAGGAATAGGAGGGCTCAATGAGACCTTGTTATTGTTTCCCATCCAACAAATTGAGTTCGAAAAACTTTTCCCACCCACATGTGATGGCAACAGAGCTAAACTTTAAATTCTCACGGAATATTCTAGTCTAGAGTCAAACATCTCATAATTAAATAATCACTCATGAATATTGCCTTATTAATGCTCACGAGCGGTGTTACCTAAGATATCAATTATGAAAGTTGAAGGATATGTATGTATGAAAAAATATTAATGCTATGCAGGATTCACTTTCCAAATTCCGTGTAGAATTACTTATCTTCATAGTTTAATAGTCGCTCTCCTTAATCCGATGAGAGAACGGATGAGTGAAGCGAAGTAGGTCAAACAATATGTCTGTAATACGATAGGAGGGAAGGAAGGCAAATTAAACGAGATTGGCACTTTTCCAGAAATGAGTAAAATAGATGATAATCCATGTCAATGGAGGATGGCAAGTCTTTCAAAAAAATGTATTTATGTAATGCTCACATTTTTGTTTTTCTCTTCGTGAATGTTCATTAAGTTCATTGTTCATTAAATTCAAATTGTAATACCTCAAAGTAACCTGGAACGTTTCCAGCTATACAAGTTGTTCTGCCCACTGCCATCCTTTCAATTCCTCATTTCCTTCTTCAGAGGAATTTTTCACATAATTTGTCTCATAACAAAAACTTTGTTGCAATTGTCCACAATTAAAACTTTATTTCGACCATGGTTTCGATACACTGTATCATCATCAGGTGAGGAATCGTACAAGGGGAAGGAATATATATATATATATATATATATATATATACCAAGCTACAAGGAGGGGGGGTGGTGGTAGGGGAGGAATAAAAAGGGGGAAGGGGGGGGGGTTCGTCATGAAGAGAAAGGCAGGAAAATCCAATGGAACACCGAAGTGCGGACAGCTCACTCTTCGTGGGGAGAGGAGGGGGGGGGAAAGGAGGTGTCGTCAGGAAGGGCCGGAAATCCAATGGGGCACCGAAGAAGGGATAGGGGAGTCAACAAAGATCTGTGAGGGGCGGGAGGAGCGGAGATTCCACACAGCCTCACTAGTCACTGCACTTGTCACAAGGAGGTGGGGGATTTTTTTATACAAAAAAGGCCGGGTCACATCACAGATCACTACACTTAAGGGAAGTTAATGAACAAAAGTTGGGAGGGGAAAGAGAGGAACTGAATGTCATTAAGGAGTTCTGTCTTCTGGTTTCTCCATTGGATAATTTCTAAAGTCTCGAGAGCGTCCAATTTCTTACTTTTGTGGAATTTGTGCAACGGTTTAAATTCAAAATCAGGGGAATGGTTCTTCTCCAAGAGGTGGGTCGCAAAGATGGATGTGGTGTTGCCTAAAGTATAACATTTCCGATGTTCCTTGAGGCGTGTGGCGAAATTTCGTCCGGTCTGCCCCACATAAGTCGCATTACATTGGCACTTTAATTCATACATACCACACTGTTTATCGATGTCAAATTTGTCTTTGTTTAAGGAGAGTGCTTTGGATACAGAAAAAGGGGTGTAGAATGAAACACGGAAATTATCCTTTGGTAGAATGTTGGCATTTCTATATGACAAAGAGTTTGAGATGGGGATTTTACACCATTTACGCGCGGGCGTATTAGAGTATGGCAGGAGGGTTGTGTTGAGCTCGACGGCACTTTTTCTCAGTTTTTTCTTTAACAATGAGTTCGTCGTTGTAGCCATTCCTTTCTGCAATGAACTTGATGGTGGTGAGTTCTCGGTCAAAGGAAGTTTTGTGCATTGGAATGCTAGTTAATCTCGGAAGCATGCAATGGAAGCTTGCCAACTTTGGGAAATAGGGTGGCAAGAATCAGAAGGAATCGCAAGGTCAGTGTAAGTGGGTTTCCTATAGATTGAAAAGACATGTTGGGTCTCTTTGATTTCAATCCCAAGGTCCAAGAAATGTATTGACTGGTTCACTCCCATTTCCATAGTGAAATCCAACCACATACCTATACCAGTAGGCAATGTTCTTAATAAGTTTTTCGTTGGAATCAAACAGCTTGTCTTCAGAAAAGTCTATAAAGACTTCAGCCAACAGGGAAGAGAGGAGGGAGCGCATTGCAAGACCGTTTTTTTGCTTATATAATGTACCATTGAAAATGAAGTAATTTTGTTCCACACATATGTTGAGAAGCATAGAAATTTCTTGGATGAGGAGTTGGTTGGTTCCGGCTTTGCACAGTATGTTTTTTGCGTGTTCCAAGGCTTCCTGGTTCGGGATGGAAGTAAATAAGCTGCATACATCGAAGGACACTAATTTGGAGTTGGGAGGTAACGTTATAGGTTTTAGGCGTTCCGTCAAGGCCAGAGAATTTTTGATAGCATACTTGGGGCTGAAATTTGACAATTGGCGGAAAATTGTATTGAGTTTGAAGGCTAAATTGTGTGCCGAAGCATTAATGCTAGAAATTACTGGTCTAATCGGTGCATCTTCCTTATGGAGCTTGGGTAAACCATAAAGTTTTGGGGGCAATGGATTCATATTTGTAAGGAAGAATTTTTCATTGTCTCCGAAAAGGTATGTACACGATGCCACAGCGTTTTTAATTTTCTGGTAAGAAGATGTAGGATCCTTAAGCAGGATATCAAACTCATTGGTGGAAAAGAAATCACAGCACTTCTTAACATAGTCCGCCCTGTCCAAACTCACTACGCAATTACCTTAGTCAGCTTTGCTTATGGAAAGCCCCTTCTCCACACTCATATGTCGAAGGCTCTTCAACGTGGCACCATCCGTTGTGTTGTGAAAGCCACTAGAAGAGATCTTCCTCATGTCATTTTAACTGTGGAAAATTGCAAAAAAGTTCTTATTATGTCTCGATTCCACAACATCACGCCTGATTCTACACTTTTCGTATAATTTGTCTCGTTTCGTCTGATGCTTCTCTTTATTGTGATATCTGGTGTCGTGTATTTGGGTAATTTTGCAATTTCCCCGAATGGCATTGGGTGGCGATAGGACAAGTTAATTTGAGAGATGATTGAGGTCAATACATTGTAGAATTCCATTTGTAATGCACGAAGAGAGAATCTAAAACTTTATGTTTCCACAGGAAAGAATTTATTACCGTCGATTAGGTTCATTCCACTGTAGCATCATCTGAATCCCTATCGTCATTGGTCAAGATGATTCTACAGTGTAGCAAAACTAGTCGCCAGCAATGATTTTTTTCCCGTGGAAACGCAAAGAATTGGATTCCTTCTTCGTGTTTTAAAGACGAGTTAGCCTGAACTGTAAACTTACGTATTTCACAAATACATATACATAACTATGCAGTTCAAAATTCAAAATCAAAATCCTACTCTCGTTTTGCTCTGTCGTCAGTAATTCTTTCAAACTACATCACTAATAACTTTCTTGTTAATTTTGCTTCATTCAATAATTTGGCACGAGTTCTCATTGCTTCTTTTCATTTTGGCAATTGATACATATACACATATATATATTCAAACACGAAATCCCGCCATACGGCGAACAAATATTATTTCACTCATAGAAATAGGTTTTTAAGGAAAGGGGATAGGAAAACACATAAAAGACGAACACAGGAAAGGTGGGGAAGGCGGATTTGAGCAGATCACAAATGTAAAAATATTTCCTTATCCGGGATTTGAACGCCGGACCTTTCACTTGCCGGGCGGATGCTCTAAATAAATAAATAAATAAACAAATATATATATATATTATTATTAGGTAATCTACCGGTTAAGGTAGGTTTTCGGATGGACATATCTATAAAAATAAATATTTTGTGACTCCTAAGAAAACCTACTCTACATCAGGTCCCTCTTCACCTCTGTGTACTTCCTTCATCCTGTTCCTGCCCATTCCTCGTTTGCCCAACATTCTCCCCTCTATTACCTTCTTCAACATTCCACTACCGCTCAATATGCCTTTCATCCATTTTTCCTGCCTCCATAGGATTTCTCTCAACAAACCCCTATCCTCACCCACCATCTCCAGTACTTCCTCATTGGTCTTCCTTTCGGTCCATTTCACCTTCTCCACACCCACATTTCAAAAGCCTCCAATCTACGTCTATCCTCCTGCTTCAGCGACCACGTTTCCGCGCCGAACATAGCTACGCTCCATATCAGAGTTTTTACGAGTCTTGTCTTAATCTCCCTACTCAACGTCCCCGTCATCAACTCCCTCCTCCTTGAGAAAGCCTCCTTGCCTAGCGCAACTCTTCTCCTCACGTCCCTACTACTTTGACCGTATTGGTCCAAAACACTTCCGAGATACGTAAACTGTTCTACCTGCTCTATTTTTTCCCCTCCTATTTTAATTTTTAGCATTACCTTTTTATTTCTGGAAAATCGCATAACCTTTGTTTTATTAATATTGATTCTCATCCCATGTCTATCGCACTGAACCTCCAATTCACTCAGCAATGCTTGCAACCCCTTGGCTGGCTGAGCAACTAATGCTTGGCCATCAGCAAACCTAACCGATTTTACCAATTCGCCTCCGATTTTCATTCCTACCTCCAGTTCTTCCCATGCCTCTTTAATCATTTCCTCCACATATACGTTGAACAACATCGGTGACAATGGGCAACCCTGCCTTACCCCTCTTCCTAACACTGCCCATCCGGACTCTCCGTTCCCCACTCTCACCTGAGCAGTCTGAGAGATGTACAGGTGCGGATCAGTCTCTTGTCCCTCCAATCCATTCCTATTTTCTGCAATACACGCCTTAATTTTTCCCAATTTACTGTATCAAACGCTTTTTCGAAATCTACGAAACAGGCAAATACTCCCTATTGAATTCTATATTCCTCTCGATTAGTGATCTCATTCCTGCAATGGCATCATGCGTACCTCTTCCTTTCCTAAACCCAAGCTGATCATCCCCTAAGTAATCATTTGCCTTACTCTCTATCCTTTTGTTGATGATCCTGAGAATAACTTTAGCTGCGTGGGATATCAAACTTCTGCCTCCAAGGAAGCCTTAGCGTCGAATAAGGTGTACCCCCGTTTGATGAAGCATCACAACCAAGGGCGTGAGTCACCATTCCATATGTCGTGGGTACCTCCGAAAGGATAGCCAGGGCCCTCAACGAACACGACGAGGAGACAAGGTTTAACACCGTGACCAAAATAAACAGCCTCTTGCATGGACCAAGGGACCACATCCCTAAGGAGATATCAAAAGGTGTATACACAGTGCCATCCTCCTGCGGCAGGTCCTAAATCGGGGAAACATGCAGATCACTTACAACAAGGATAAAAGAACATCTCAGGGCGACGGAGAAGAAGCAATTTAACTTACCAGCCATCGCCATGTGAGTGCTTGGAGTGAGCCGGGAGACGTCCTCGATTTCGATGAAACGAAAGTAATAGCGAAGGAAAAGCGCTATTTCCCTCGGTAAATCCGCGAGGCACTTGAATTTTTACAAAATACCACGGAATATCAATAGGGACGATGGATGTCCATTAAACAGTGCGTGGGAAAGGACTAGCCAATGAGAACGCGGTAATTGACCACCAGTCCTATATAAGGCGGACAAGAAGGCTTCCAATTACATCTTCGACCTGAAGACGCAGGTGGGATGGCCGGCGAAACTGTCGTCACTCGAAGACAACTAACGCGGTGGGAGAACCCGGAAGTGCAGAGGCAAGCTGTTCAACGCCGCGGAAAACTTCGTACGTACAATTATTTTTCCTTGCCTTATTTTTACCAACTGGGCATAAATACCAAGCTTTTCCAAAAATGGTTCAACCGTTGAAAGTGGATTTAAATTGGATATAAACTAAAATTATCTATTTATACGAGATTCATTATCACGTACGCTCGAAAACGCTAAGAGCTTTCCATATAGGTTTAATTTTAAGTCAACGAACATTATATTTCCCCACTTCACGAGTATTTTGTCTGGGGATTCGAGGAACTATCTCTTCAGCAGAACAACCCAAGAGAGGAAGATAAGGCTCTGAAAGGGATGGCTATATTTTGCAGATACGCTGTTTTTATATTTGATCGCCTCCCTCGCGGTTAGACGCGACTAGTGGGCGGGGGGTGGTGAGAGCAAGAGAGAGACGTGTCGGTTGGCGGGATGGGGCGAAGGAGGGGGTGGGGGGGTGGAAAGGAAGAAGTGAGCTGGGGGCGGGGAGGGGCAGAATACTAAGGAGCCATCTTGACGACTTCATCTTCACGGGTGGAGACGAGAACTCTGTGGCGGCTGTAATTACGAAAGTGGTTGGCTGCACGGTGATATTGAGGGACGGAGAGGAGTTGGGGCGCCCCGTTGAAGATGGGGCGGGAGGGAGCGAGGACGGGGGAAGGAGGAGTGAGTGAAGAACCCGGAGGGATATTCTGGAATGGATGCCGGGGTGTGATGAGATGGAATTCTAAGGCTTTGGAATGGCGAGGTTTCGGAATTGAATGTGAGACGACTGATTAGGGACGGGGCGGTTGGTTGCGTGGAGGCAGGAGGCATGGGTGCCGCAGATGAAGGCGTGGGGCCGTCGGCTGAGGAGTGGTCGCTTCTACGAGAGAGAGGGAAGCGAATTGAGATTATGAGAGAGATAGAAAAGGGGGGGGGGCAAGAGGCGGACGGAGTGGAAGGATACCCACCACGAGCGATCCTCCAGCCCCATCGGAAGGGATTGGATAATTGGATTTTTTCTCACCCGGGCGGAGCTTTGCCGTAAACGCCGCCGTCCCGTGAGTTTATTCAGTTGTTAATCAATAGTTTTAACTTTGTGATATAGCCCGAGGAATGTGTTTTAAAATTACTAGAGCAACATCGTGTACGATGCAGATTATTTCCCAGAGGGAGAGAGCATGTTTACGAAGGTCTGCGCTATAAATAGAAGTTATTCTCGCGGCGCAATATTCGTGAGAATTTGAGGATATTTTTCATGGAGAGGATTCGATTTAGTAACAGGTACCGACTCTTATTAAAGACATTCCTGATTTCTTCGACTCACGTTTTTTCCAGGATCATAATGATAATTTAAAATGACCTCAATCGTTGAGGTACCCAAAGGTACTAATCCCAAAGGTACTAACCCAAAGGTAATCAATAGTACTAATGATCATAATTGCGTTTATCAAACTCTCGAATTATAACGATTAGCTTACAAGTGCCACAATATTTAAAAATATTTATGTAGCAATCATCCAATCGAACACTTTGCTATGTTAACTATGTTCTAAACAAAGTGTTTAAACTAAAAGAGGATCTCTGAAAAATCCTAATCTGCGCCGTTTGCGGTATCTTAAACATCCCCTCGTGTATAGTATAACGTTGTAGGTATATTCTTGAGACAAAAGAAATGCGTGTTTACTATCATTCTATTTTAATTGCGTTCATAGTTCATTGATTATTTAATTTACCTATCGTAAAATATTATTTGTGAACCGTATATACGATAAAATTCTGACGATGAAATATTTGAGCTCATTTAATGTATTTTCATCGATGATTCGGAACTGAATGTTAGGCAACTGGTTAGGAATAGGGAGGTTTGTTGTTTTGGGGGGGGAGGGGGTGTGCGAAGAAAAATGCGTTCCATCTGTCCCTGAATTGATAAATCCGTTCATTGGTCCGACGGATCTATAGAAACTGCGCATTTTTCTATTGAATGGAGGGTGCGCGAAGGAGATATCGTAGTTTCCTTTACCGTTGCCTGCGTCAGCGGTACAATGGCCGAGGAATTTGAAGGATATAAATCAAATGGCATCTGACGAGCGCAGTAAATAAAAGCGAAGCGGAATGGAGACGTTAGCATGAGCGTTAATAAGAACGCGGGGAAATGAGAAAAAAATCACTCTCTCGAGGCGTGTGTAAAAAAAGGCCTTTAATCGTCTCGTGAGTGAATTTTACCAACGTGTTTGGATGGAGTTGAGTGAAAATGAGAGATGAAGTGGTGGAGGGAGAGGGGGTTGGTCGGGAGGAGCGAAAGGGGGGGGGGAGTTAATTTCGTTGCGGCGAACGGGGCGCGGATGGAGGCGGGAAGAATTGCCTCCTTCTCCCCTCTCCCCAACCATCATCCCGAACCCATGCCCTCCCACACGACTCCCTTGCTTCGACACCACTGTGCGGGTTCCTTGGTGCCCATGGGGATGAACGGGAGAGGGGGTTTCCAGCGCGTCGGGGCGTCGCTTTTCTCCTGGATGGGCCGACGGACCGGATTCTGCTGCAATGAAATTACCAGTTCCCAAGAGCTCGGTACCGGCAACATGGTTGGCGTCCTTTTTTTCCCAAGGTCCAACTTGAATTTTCTTCAGTTTAAGATACCAAAGCCGTTCTTTCATGTTGCAAAATTACATCTACCTCTAGCGGGCGAATCTACGTGATCATTAAGAGGGGGAGCGCTCCGATTCCGATATTTTCAAAGCAACAGGCTGGACGCTGTATCATGATGATCGACTGTTGCACATTAAAAACTTTGCTGCCGAACATCTCGTCAAAATCAATGTAAAGTGTGTCCTTCATTCTCACTATAGTCCAGTGCTATAGACCCCCATATGACCTTTCTATGACCCCTATAGTGAAGACCATCTTCGTGGAGAGACTGTCAAAAGCAGATGTAAGAGAGCTCCATCTATCACTACTCTTTGTATCTAACCCCGGATATTTTAGCCATGTCATACGCTTCTAGCTTTGCGAGTAATTTACTAAGAGGTACTACTTCGTCGAAGGCTTTCTTAAATTCTAGAAAAATCGCATCCACTGGAACATTTCTCTCGCCCAAAATAAGAATATTATGAAAAAAAGCGCAAGTTGTGTCTCGCCGGATCTACCTTTTCGGAAACCGTTCTGAATTTTCATTAATAGCTCCTGGTAATCGAAGTGACTCACGAACAAATTAGCAGCTATATGTTTCATAAACTTGCACGAAATGAATGTGAGGAAAATAGGTCTGTAATTGCTCCGTTCGCCCTTGTCCCTGCTTTTAAATATTGTTGTTACGTTACCCGTTTCCCAATCTCAGGGAATCTTGTGATCTACCGGTGACATCTTAAGTATCATTTCTAGATACGGCGCAATTTCCGACGCTAGATCCTTAAATATATTTCTAATATCTATGCAATAAAATTAATGTATTTCATCGGTCCCGGAGGATTTATTAGGCTTATTTTTTTACCAAACCTTTTATGAGATTTCAATTTTGGGCATCGTTTGATCGACAAGATTTGGTAAGATATCGAGGGTATTCTGTCAGATATTTGTGAAGACTCTTTGAATGAAGAATTTAATAAGACAGCCTTTTCCAAACTACTGGTTGCTCTTCCATCTTTATCACTCTTTTACGAAATAAGAACTAACACTGACCTCACAAAGTCTTCCGACCAGATTCCTTTCTCTTAGATACTACGAATGAGTCCATATAGACTCTTCCTCTCGCATTTCCCTAAACATTTCAATAGTTCCACAGGAATTTTGTCCACCCCCACGGCCTTATTTGGTTTCATCTCCCTTAATGCCCTTTCTATTTCATCGTCGAGTATGGCTGGACCTAAGCTCTCTTCCTCTACGTCATTTTCTCTTCCTATGGATAACCTTGCTGGTATAAGTTCTTTACCATACAGTACTACTATACTATACTACCTGTATATTCCCATCTCCCTTGGATCTTTTCTGTGTCAACTATTATCTTACCCCACTAATCTTTAACTGTTAGCACAGAGCTTCCTTTTTTACTTCCTTGCTGTATATGCTTTTTTACTTCCTTCCTTCACTTCCTTTTTTACTTTACCTTGCTGTATAGCGCACCAATGTCACCCATCCTTTGCAAACTTTCCATATCCTCCCACTACGTCTTCCATCATGCTTCTTTTGCTTTATTTTTTGCCCATCTCAATTTTTTGTTTACCTCTTTGTACTTGCTTTTGCCTAACTCTGTGTTTAAATTCTTCCATTTTCTTCTCAAATCCATTTTTGTTATCATTTCATCCGTGATCAATGGTTTCCTAGTCCTTTTCCCGTTAACGGTTCCTATAGTGTCTTTTGAGGCTTTCTATATCCCTCTCTTGATATATTCCCATTTTTCTTCGATAGTACTCAGCTCTTCACCCTCATTCATGATTTTCTCCACGGTCTACATATATTCCTCCCTTGTTAATTTATTTAATGCGTCTACATTCCATTTCCTAACCTGCCACCCCTGCCATATCTTTTTGAAACGGATGCTAACTTCATTAAAGCTAAATTGTGGTCAGAGCCTTCATCTGCTCCCGAGGAGATGTGCGAATTGATTACGCTGTTCCTGAATCTGTACCTAACCATAATATATAGAATTACATGAGTAAGCAACTCATCTCGGTCACCATGGATTATCGTCCCTTTTTTCAACAATTGATTCTCGTATTTCCAGTTTTTTATCACCACTGTTTCATCCTGAAGAAGGTTTATAAAATGGACATAGTTCCTATCGCAGATTAACCTTGCCTGTTTAGGAAAATAAAATATAAGGAAATTTTTTACTGTATCTTAGTTCTTTATGAAGGATTTACCCAAACCAATTAGTAGATTATTGATATCTCCTACATGAATTCATAAGTCATCAGTTTATGAGCAGTCTGTGATGTTTATTTTACTTTCTCACTTGGGGAAACAAAATATGAAAATGTTGGATAAAGTTATTTTAAATATAAACTGATTTAAAAATAATTTCCACAAATAAATCTGACATTGGTACTTTTGTGGGTTCTATTAATTAAACATTTTATGCAGATAAGATCTTTAAGAAATAATTACATTTTCGAACAAGTACATTTTTTCTAATTGTAAAAGTATTAGTATTATTTATAAGCTTTGGCGGTTATGTTAGAGCTAGATGTGCAAGAGGTTGAATAGTTTTGGTCTGATCCACCTCACCACAACGGTTCCCCTCACACACCTACTTCGTCATCATTCTCAAATATTTCGTTCCAGATGCACCCCCAAGTATTTTCCCTATTCGGTTGAATACTCTGATTATTTCCTCCTCCCTATGATTGCCTGAAATTGAAATGAATTTTGAGCATGAAATCAGAGCATTGTGTTACGCTAAACTATCTTAGTATATAATTCAAAATTCCGCTCGAGAAAATGGGTTGTATTTAAGTGGTAGTATTATGCATAGAACAAAGTAGAATTTCCTGTAACCTTCATAGATACGTCATAATATAAGGGTTACAAGTCTTGATACTTGAATAATGAATACACATTGATTTTGAAGATACATCGTTGGTCCACACAAACTCTATCGTAACCATCAGATTGTACGAATTTGTGTCCAGAAATTAAACATGTTTGAGGAGAAACTTTTGAGAAAACATTATCAGACAGGAGACTGATCCGCAACCTGTACATGTCTCAGACTGCTCAGGTGCGAGTGGGGAACGGAGAGTCCGGATGGGCAGTGTTAGGAAGAGGTGTAAGGCAGGGTTGCCCATTGTCACCGGTACTGTTCAACGTATATGTAGAGGAAATGATTAAAGAGGCATGGGAAGAACTGGAGGTATGAATGAAAGTCGGAGGGGAATTCGTAAAATCGGTTAGGTTTGCTGATGACCAAGCATTAGTTGCTCAGTCAACCAAGGAGTTGCAAGCATTGTTGAGTGAATTGGAGGTTCAGTGCGATAAATATGGGTTGAGAATCAATATTAATAAAACAAAGGTTATGCGATTTTCCAGAAAGAAAAAGGCTAAGCTAAATATTAAAATAGGCGGGGAAAAAATAGAGCAGGTAGAACAGTTGACATATCTCGGAAGTGTTTTGGACCAACACGGTAAAAGTGGTAGGGACGTAAGGAGAAGAATTGCGCTAGGCAAGGAGGCTTTCTCAAGGAGGAGGGAGTTGATGACGGGGACGTTGAGTAGGGAGATTAAGACAAGACTCGTAAAAACTCCGATATGGAGCGTATGGAGCGTTCGGCGCGGAAACGTGGTCGCTGAAGCAGGAGGATAGACGTAGATTGGAGGCTTTTGAAATGTGGGTGTGGAGAAGAATGTAGAAGGTGAAATGGACCGAAAGGAAAACAAATGAGGAAGTACTAGAAATGGTGGGGGAGGAGAGGGGTTTGTTGAGAGAAATCCTATGGAGGCAGGAAAAATGGATGAAAGGCGTATTGAGCGGTAGTGGAATGTTGAAGAAGGTAATACAGGGGAGAATGTTGGGCAAGCGAGGTAAGGGCAGGAACAGGATAGGGATGTTGGACGGGATGAAGGGAGGAAAGAAGTACACCGAGATGAAGAGGGACCTGATATAGATTAGTTTGCTAGGTGGGGAGTTACAAAATGTTTATTTGATAGTTGTGTCCATCCAAAAACCTACCGTAACCGGTAGATTACCTAATAATAATAATATCAGAAATAAACGTTCATGAGCGGATCAGAGTAGTACATTTCGGGTATTTTTTTGAGCGTTCGAATCCCGCACAAAACGGCACCCTTCGAGTGAGACTCGGAGAATGGGAGTATTTAAGCGCAGCGGAGGGAAAGCACGGAAGGAACATCACGAATCATCCTTCCGTCGGTCGGGTGGTTTGAAACCGACCACGTGTCCACGTGTTCTCCCTTTCGTAAGGTGGAATATAACGAATTAATAACGCAGCCTTCTCGTCCAAAATCGTTCTGCCCTGATTCAAACTCCACCCGATGACGTTTAAGATGGACGCTCTCCAATTCGGACGGCATAAGCAGAGGCGGCTAGGAATCCACCGAAAAGGTTTTTCTACCTCCTTCACACGTACCGAATCTTCGAAATGCCATCGACGGCTATCCATCCTTTCAGCTTCCCATTTTCCTCTTCTGCTTCACAACAAGTTTCTCATCTTCAGTTGAATCTCTTCCCGTCCCTCCGTGGAAAGTGAGGAATTGACGAAGGGGAGGCAGGTGGAGGGCCGGTCGAAGGAGGGGGGGGGGCGGGGGGGGGGCGGGGCGCCGGAGGTGAGAGGCTGGGAAGCCGAGCGCCCCGCGTGCCTCGGGAAAAGGACCGGAGGGAGGGGGATGAGACAGCGGAGTCCGGCTAGTGGGGGAGGGGAGCTGGAGGAATCGGGGATGTAATTATCGTGTGGAAATAATGAGTAAAAACAAAAACTGTCGAGTCAATGACCAGATGGGGAGGGTGGCGGGGCGAAAATGGAGAGCAATGCCGAGGAGGCTCTGCTCATCCCTCTCTCCCCTCACACAACACCCCCACCCCCGTTCTCACACCCTTGTCGTACGAACTTTGACCCGGCAGTCATTTGACAGGATGCGTCGTAAAAACTCTGAAATCGATGTTATGGCAACTTAATTATGACGTCGGGAATGCTAATGGGATACTTTTCTCATTATGTTTGGTTCGGGCTATTATTTATAGCCAACGTGTGGGCTTATTTGGAAACACTGATGAGTTGAAACGCAGGTACTTTACCGAGTCACACGCTTGAAATCTTATTGGCATCTTTAGGCACGGAGGCTTTCTTGCCGCATTAAAAGTATCAAATGATTGTTGAGTGAAATGGTGATCGATGTCTTTCGACATTTCATTCATGAGCTACCCAAAATTTATTAGAAACCTCATCCAGTCGTCCGCATACTAGCATAATAGTATTTCATGAATCTGGTTGTGCAGAGAGGCGCGTGATAGCTTAGCGGCCAGTGCGGGAGCATACTCCCATGCAGGGTTTCTCATTCGAATTCCGGATGATGCGTTAGGAAACACACATCAGAAACTCTTCCAAAAAGTGAATTTTTACTGGTCTGTGGAATTTCGTCAGAAACGAAATGGGTTTACAAGAAAATGAGCTCTCCCACTTATAAGCCTGAGTGCTTCATTTATTGCAATCTTCGGGACAGTGCTGCCTTCATCTATAGAAATAATCTAGATAACCGAGTAACGTGACTGAAAATACTCTTGGGAAATTATTTTATTTTAAAAACTAAAAATGTGTAGCTAGTTAGAAATTTAATTTATCCACACTTTTGATTATAATTGCTGAATGCAAGTGAAGCTGATCTCATTGAAGTAATTCTTTCAAACCCAGTGATGAAAATATATCTTCTTCTCTGATGAAAATATGAATTCAATTGATTACAAAAACCTTTTGAAATTGTCTTTCTCAAAATATGCCTTCATTAAAACCCTCTAATGAAGTAATTTCAATGGTATCGATGCTGACAAATACAAAGATCTGTTGATTTAAAATGCTACCCAGATTCTTCCACATCTTATTCCAGTCATTGAGAACGTCGAAGTTTGGTGAACTTTGTTTTTGAAAAGTCTACGAGAATCATTGAGGACTTGAGAAGATACTTGTCCCCCGACATTTACGAGGGACAAGGAAGGTTTTTCCACGATGGCTAAATTGAAAAGAGTTGTGATTTATTTTCAATTATTTTGAAGTCTCCGAATGACTATATCGCACTTCAAATTCACGTATACGATATAATGCATAAACACTGACGGGGAGAAATAGTGTTTTGATGGCCGTAGATATATGCTGGTGGAAGAAATGACAATTGTTCCTAGTAGAGCCACCAATACCAGATAGATGGAAGGATAGGAGCTAGATAAATGGTTCTAGTCCGCTCAGCGTCTGTTCCTCGATGAGGAGATAGTTCCTGCTACCGAGGGCGGCAGTGGGAGAAGCAGGCCTCCAGAGTCCTCATCACACGAAATCCTTCCAATGCGAAATCGAGAACAGAAACATAGAAGGCACAGAAGAGAACCGAAACAGTTAGGTTAGGAATTTGGAATGTTAGGACAATTTTGAGGGCAGGAAAATGGAACATACGGGGTGCGGCGACGTAACTTCGTTTTTTCAAACGCAAAACGCTTTCTAAAAAGGAAGTCATGTTGCCGCACCCTTTATAATTAAAGTGATGGAGAGAGCAAATATAAAGATTTTATAGTTTGTCAAAGTAATATGGAAAAATGACAAAAACTATTGGAGCGATAGCTAGAGAGTAATTCCGGTACATAGTGTAGGGAAAGAGAACCAGAAAGGGGTGCCGATAATATTAAAAAAAAGGTAGGAAGAAGCGTAGTAAATGTAGGAAAAGTGAGTGGTAGCATCATTAGTAAGAGTACAAAATGAATCAAAGAACTTGGTCTTTGTACAGGTCTACATGCCACCAAGCATGGAAGGAAGAGACAGACTAAGGGCACGATCAAATTGAGGTATTGATTAACGTGTTTCTAAATGGAAACATTAAGTAGTAATGGAGAATGGTGCACCACAGTGGGTGAGTGGCGATATTGATATTAGTGAAGGAGGATAACATGATTTAACAACAAAAATGTCTGTGGGGAGAAAACAATAGCGTTCTGTCGGAGAGAGCGTTTAAGCAAAAGAGGGACTTGGTTGAAACACCAAAATAGTTGCAGGTATATTACCTTGATCAAAAAGTTCCCGGAATTTATTCAGCAAATTAAAAATACAAGTTTATTCATCTAAATCTATATTGTCCCCTTCAAAGTAATCCCCATCGACTGCAAAACACTTATGCCAGCGCTTGATCCAATCCTCGAAACATTTTTTATATTCGGTTTTCGGTATGTCCATCAGTGCTTCCTGCGATTTTTCCATTACTTCCTCTCGGCTGCTAAAACGCGTTCCCCGTAATGGTTTTTTTAACTCGATTGAACAGAAAGAAGTCACAGGGAGCCTAATCAGGTGAATTCGGTGGCTTTTGGATGGTATTTGTTGCATTTTTTGTCAAAAAATTACGAATAATGATAGCACTGTGCGACGGTCTCGACGCACTGTGCGACGATTTCTGGTCTCTTTCGGCGAATTACTTCACGCAAACGTCTCATAACGCCCAAATAATACTCTTTGTTTACTGTCTGGCCTTCTGGCAAAAATTCATGATGCACTACACCGTTGTAATCCATGAAAACCGTCAGCATTGCCTTCTTTTTTGACTGAAAACGACGTGGTTTTTTTGGTCTCGGCTCATTTGGTGAACGCCATTCACTTGCCTGATGTCTGGATTGCGTGTCGTACTCATAAACCCACGTCTCGTCTCCAGTAATGATCCTTTTGATGAATGTGGGATCGGATTCAGCCTCGCAAATCATGTCTTTTGCGACGTCAACACGGTCTCTTTTTTGCATGAAATTGAGGTCTTTTGGCACCAACTTTGCTGCTACACGACGGAAACCCAAATCATTAACCACAATGTCTTGGGCGGATCCATAGGCAATGTTCAAGTCCTCCGCTATTTCTCTGATGGTTAATTTGCGGTTATTGACCAACATTTCTTTTACTTTATCAATTTTTTCACCGACTTTCGATGCCGATGGTCTGCCACTGCGTTCATCATCTTCGATTGACTCACGACCACTTCTGAACCGCTCGTGCCACTGGTAAACGACCGTTTTTTTTTAGAGAATCGTTGCCGAAACACTTTTCCAACATTTCCAACGTCCGTGCGCCACTAAATCCGTTTTTTACGCAAAATTTAATACAAGTTCGTTGTTGCAAATTTAAATCCATTTCTGCAATTGTAAAAAATCGCCAACACACACAGAGATAGATGTACTCTTGGCTACGTAACTTTTGCAAATGTCAAGTTATGACACTAAGATTTAAAGGGAATATCAACAACAGATGTACCAATTTAACAAAAAAAACAGAACTCAAATCGAAACGATGGGAGCGCCACACGGTGGTTATTCCGGGAACTTATTGATCAAGGTAGTATACTAAAAACTCCTGGGGATTCAGCCATGTCAATCAGAGTATATTATGGTTGAGCACAGATTTAGAAAGGGCGCGATCAACTCATTTCCCAGGAGTGCAGACGGAATCATTGTAATTTAGTACTAAAAGTGCAGCACCAGATTCAGAAGGATAGAGCAGCGAAATCGATTTAGAAAACGAAAGAAGGTGGGATTCCCCGAAACGAAAAGAAAGAGGAAAAATACGCTGTAAAGGGAGGTGAAAACACTGTCAGGAAGTTAGAAGGGAAAATCCGTGCAAAAAGCTGAAGATACGTAAGTATGAGATATTGATTTAACCAGGAAAGATTAAAGAGAATTCGAATTAGTGCATTAAGAACTACATGGTAAAAACATTAGACCAGCAAGTTTTGACATGGGAAGATAATATGACGTAGATGAGGTTAGCGTATGCCCATTCATATTTGATTGCGAGATAGAAAGGGCAAAAACCAGAATTAAAATCAAATGAAGCCGTGGGAGTAGATAATATTTCCACGGAACTACTTAAGGTTTTACAAAAACATCCAAGGAAGAGTTTTTATGGACTAATATGTAGCATTTATGAAGGAAAAATTTGGCCAGAAGATTTCGTCAAATCAGTGTTAGATTCCATCCTAAAAACAGGGAGCCATTAATTATGACTATAGAACAATTAGCTTGATTTTGCTCACAGGTTAATTGGTACTTAAGGTCATCTCTTGGAGAAAAGGTGGGTAAATGAATATTTAGGAAAAGATCTGTTTGAGTTCAGGAAGGGACGAGGCACGCGTGATGCCATAGAAGTAATTAGTTCACTAGTAGAGAGGAACATACAATAGAATCAGAATGTTTTTGTTTGTTTCCTAGATTTCGATAAGGATTTTATACACTGCATTAGGTATAATTAATGGATGTATTACACAAAATAGTAATAGGTGGGAGGATAGGCCCCTTATCCACAACCTTCACATATGTTTTCTCAGACTTCTGAGGTGCGATCGGGGAACGGAGAGTCCGGATGGGCAGCGTTAGTAAGATGTGTAACACAGTGGTATCCGTTATCACCCTCAATTTTCAATGCATATGTAGAGGTCAAGAATAAATAGGCGTGGGAAAACCTGGAGATAAGAATGAAAATCTTTGGGTAATTCAAGACACCATTTAGGCTTACCGATGATCAAACTTACTTTTTCCAGTCAGCCGAGGGGTTTCATGTGTTGCTGGTCCCATTAAAATATTAGTGCGATAGTTATAGAATGAGAATCAGCATAAACGAAATACATGTAATGAGGATTTCGGGGTAGAGGAAATTGAAGTGTTCAATTTTTTGATTGGACAGTGCACTTATATTAGCAGCGCTTTGGTGTAAGATGTTCAAATTATTATATAATAAGAAAAAGAATTTTTTGTTACACAAAGAAGCTTCCACGAGAAGGAGAAAATCGATGACAGTCGCGTTGAGTAAAATTGTTACGAAAAGTTGCGTCAAAACTCTTAATTGTAGCATATTTTTGTGCGGCGCGCAAATATGGTCGTCGAGGCAAAATTTGCTTGGATAGGGTTTTGAAATGTGCGTGTCGAGAAGGATGGAAAAGGTGAAATTGACAGATAGAAAAACGAATGAGTAAGTTATGAGCATGATGAAGGACGAGAGGGGATTTTTAGGAGAAATCAAAAATAGGCAAGAATTATGGATGTATAGTACTTTGATTGATGCTTGGCTCGTTTGTTCCTTTTTAAAAACATCCACGGGAATGGAAAGCGAGCTCGATGGCCCGTGAGTCCCGAATAGTAGGTCACCGCTACTCCACGTTGCCTCCCACGGGGTCAAGATACGCCGGGGTCGTGGGGTTGTTTCGCAAAATACTCCGTGCGGCAGACCAATGAACCCTCCCTATCGTGGTGCGCGTCTCCTCGTCACCGCCCCTGCCCTGGAGGCACGCACGCCCCCGAGGGGCAGCGTCGCTCACTCTACCCCACCTCCTCTCCTCTCTTGATTGTAATCCGGATGAAGAGGATCTCTCTCCCACCTGCTTAGCCTCGTGATAAACACGCATGATACATTTCTAATTCCTCGACAATGCCTCCCCTTCCTGTCACCCCCGTCGGCTTACTTCCCCGGAGCTGGATTCCATGGTCCATTTAAGAGAGAGTGGGGACGGGCGGCTCCCGCTCCCTCCTCCCTTCCGGCCCCTTGCCCCCCCCCCCCTTCCCGCTCTCCCTCGACCCATTCCTCCCGCTCGTTTCATACCTGGATAGCAGAGGGCGAATAAATTCAATCCGGTCGTTTCTCGGGTGACAGACGGCGAGAGGGACCTCCTCGTTTGCCTGATCCCTGCCCCCCCTCACCCCCGTCGTCGGTGGCACCCCCCCTTCCTCTCCCTCCACTCCCAAGGGGACGCGACCCCGCCCTCTTCCCCCAACCCTTCGATACATCCGCAGATGACTCGCAGACATTCTCTAGACTGCATCTACATTCTTACATCAGTTGACAACCTCTCAGGTAAGCGTCTGCGCTACCTCTAAGCCCCTAGCATCGTGCCAAAATCATTTTATCGAAATTTTCCATAGATTTCTTTTTAATAGATTTAGTTTTACACCTTATATCGTTCGTTTGCCCCGATCTTGGAATACTTAGTGAATGATTTACCTTTATATTTGAATTTTGACCGAGTCATGTGTGTTTGTGTGTAGCATTAATTTGGAGCACATATAAGTGGTCAAGCACAACTGTTTAATATAATATTTGCAGGTGCGATACTCCCGTTTGTTTTCTTAAATTTTTAAAGATTTCTTAATTTTATTTTGATATATTGGCAATTATTCATTCATCTCACGTGCAAATGTACTCACGGTCTCACAAGACATCCGAACGGAACATTGTCTTAATCTTGCGCCACTGAATTTATTCATCCATCTTCGTTCCACGACGTCCTCCACCCTCCCCCACCCTCCCTCCCGCGCCCTCTCGCCCCCGTTCACCGCCACCAAGGATCTCGCTAATCTCCCCTTATCCTCTCCCAGCGATGCCCTCGTCTTTCATCTTCTCAAGGGCAGACTGCTATTATGTGAAATTAAGACATCAGGGGGAGAGAGAGAGTGAGTGACGCAGGGGGAGAGAATTAATACTTTTTCGCAGGTTTCCCGTGCCAAAGAGAAATGGAAGAAAGAGGGAGAGGGGGAAGGAGAGAGAGAGAGGGAAATAGAGAGAGGGAGTTGGAGGGAGGAGGAGGGATGGTGAGTGGATGGGTGGATATTGCTGAGGTGGGGTTCCCGGCGGAGAGTGTTCCCGTGGATAATTGATGCAAATCGCCCGCAAAGGATGTTTTTTTGAAATGAGCGAACCTTCGCCTCCCTCGGTGGGTGTTTGAAGCCGGCGCGAGCACTCCTCCGCTGAAGGATTGACTGACTTGACGCAGTTTTCACGTCTCTTCTATTCCCGCCGAGACGACGTTCCCCGTCCACTCCCTGCCCTTCACGCTTTCGCCATTCCCCCGCCTCCCTCCATCCCTCCCACCGCCCCCGGTAACCCCCTTTCAACCCCCGTCACCCCCCCTCCATCTCCCCGCTTTCCCTCGAGTCCACGAGAGCTTGGGAGATCTCCCCGTGATTCCTTGCGGGCCCTCGAGTGCCCATGTGCGCCCCTCGCACTCACCCTCCTCGGTCGATTTGCGAATACGCTCCCGCTTGTGGCACACAGTCGAAAATTTCCAGTCACTCGAAAGTAATTGTCCCTCACTGCTGTGGTTTTATTTATTTAATTATCCTGTAAGTGATACTCAGACTTACTTCTTCCCCCAGCTTGTCATCATTAAGAGGC
>CM073769.1:20722608-20750002 GCA_037158775.1 Hetaerina titia
GTTTCTGACAATTTTGAAGTGACCCGCGTAGATTTACGTGTTTAGTTCCGGCTATTAATTTATAACTACATAGTGTGTATAAAAAGTTACGGGAAAATTTAAAATCTGAGAAAAAACATTTATTTCAGATTTTGCTACAATACCTTAAAATCCTTCAATCAGTACACCCCTTAAGAGCGTCAACACACTTTTGCAATTGCGGTTTTTCCACGACTCGAAGGCTCCCGGATAGGCGGAAGGTCCTTAAGGGTACGCGTGAAAACTTCCTTGATGGCACTCAGGGTCCAATGGTGGTGTTCTTTGATGGAGGGTTTCACTTTTATAAGGAATAGGAAACAGTCGGCTGGTGCCTATTCGGGACTGTAAGGTAGTTGGGAAATCGTCGCGATGTGGTTCAGAAGGTCTTCGCAAGCAGACACACTCGGTTCTGCTCCTGGTCATCCGTCAAAATCTTCAGGAGGAGTCAGCGCAGATGTTTCGTATCGCCAATTTTTCAGTGATAATTATAGTGAACTGTTATCTTATCAATGCCAATACGATCTGCGATCATGCGTGCACTTAACCGACGGTCTGAATTAAGCACTTCACGCACCACACGTCAGGACAAAATATCAACCGAGGCTTTTTATACAAAACTTGCATTTGATAGTAGTTTTATAAATGCCATACCGGGTTTACCTACCGCTTCCTCGATTGAACTCTTCTAACAGGAGAATGAGTAGTGGAAGGTGAGCAGAACATTTACATTTACTGGGCAACTCGGCCCGTCCCCCTTTAACCCCCCCTCCTCCTCCCCTCGCACGACCCACCTCCACGTGATTACGGCCATCCCCTACCGCCTCAATTGTGTTGCCCGCGCATCCCCATCTTCTCGTAACTCGGGATTTAGCCGACGTCCGGCATCGCTGTGCGTCGTCCTTTGTCCTTTTCGTGTTCCGGCCCGAGACGGCGGCGACGCCCGGCCTCGCCGCTGAAAAAGGGGAGTCCGGCCGAAGGCATCAGGCAAAGGGGATAGGGGGGTGTGTTTGTGGCGTAAATTATGTTCCTCTACGAGGCACTTGATGGGGCGGCCCACGATTCCCGGGAAATCTTGTTATCTCTTTCCCCAGCGCATGCCCTCTCTCGTCACAAAAAAGAAAGGTATTCCCACCGCCGACGCGTCCCCTGATTGACCCCCCCCCTTCCCCGCCCGCTTCTCCCGAAGGAGGTCCTCCCTGGCTGGGTCACGGCAGCACCCCCCAACCCCGCAACCCCTAGTGTCCTTTGAGGGGCCCCGGCACGGATTCTTTCGGCCTCCTCTCTTTTGTAGCCCCGATGGGTCGTCCCGGAGAGAACGCGGCGGGAAGTTTGATTTACCGTCTCGCACCGATGCCCTTGTTGTTCCTTTATTCCCTCGGCGTTCTATTTTTTGGTCCTTTAATCTGCCTTTCCGGATTATTTGGTCTCATTCTCACCTCCCCGCGGCATTCCGGAATGTCAGACTACGTTCATTAAGTAGGCAATATTTATATTTTTTTTCGACTTCAGATTTCGAGTTTTCTTCACTCTTCCCGAGATTCCCGTTTCTCGTTCTTTCATTTCGCTGTCAGAATTTGCCGCTTATCCATAATGATGAAGAAGGTAAGTGCAGACGTGAAGTAAATGGACGACTGAATGATACGGTTTTAGTCGAATGAGCAGTTTTCATTGCGCCCTCTTAAATAGAATCAACAAAATAACATTAATTGATGGGAAAAATACGGTTAAAATGTGAAAGTAACGGCTTCCTATTCAGTTATGTTGAAATTCTTTTATTTTACGAATATTTATTCAATTCAGCGAAGAATTTGAAGTGAGGGCTTAACGAACGCCATTTTTGGTTCATTTAGGAAAACAGTAGTGGTATTCGCTTTGCAAAACATTACGTGGGGCACTATCAATACGTCTAATTTGTTTCTTATAGATTTTTACCGCAAAAAGAAAGGACAAAAAACTGTGTGATCGCGCCTCTCATCTTGCTCTCCACTCCTTAATTATAAGAAGAAACCCCCTTCCTCTTTCTAATTCCCGCAGATTGACATAAAGTTAAAACAATATCCAAAAAGTAACCAACAAACTTCGCAATATTATTATTTATATTAACAATTGTTTATTTTGTTACGGAGGTTTTTCGAATGAATTAAGCACTATGTACAACTGCTGCACTTTTGACCCCTGACTTAAGTAAAAAAAAGTATCTTTAAAACTCAACTACATATTGCTATTACTGTTACGTACTCTCCATCTCTCTATTAATTTAGCTCTCTATGTTATTTAAATCCAAAATGGGTTAATTTTCGCTCAATGAATTCTCCCTTTTAGAAATAGGTTTCTTGATTGCCCCTGATGACAATTTCCTTCAAATTATAGAAAATTTCCTATTTTTAGCTCTTCATTACTTAATTCTGTATGATGTACACCTACCTTCAAGCTATCTAAAACACCTATTCTTATTCTTTCTTTGCCTCGATTATTCAACACTTTCCCATGCATCACCTGGGCCCGAACATTCCAATTACCTTTCTCTGCCAGACTTTTTTTCCCTTTTTTGGATCTCGCCTTGCGACTGCCTCTCTACGCCTATCACATTTAAAACTTTGCTTGCTTCCTTCTCCGTAAAACTAAAATGTTCTATTATTCGTGACATCTGCTTTTCAACAGCTTTCATTCAAAGTTCTTCCCCTGGCCTCAAATACTAGGTTTCAGAGCCAAATAGTTTAAGTTTTGATGAGTCTTTATTAATTTTATCTTCACTTGTATTCTAGGTTCAATGCTTTGGTTTTCTTAAGGATTTTCTTCATTTTATGCCTATCTCACGCTTTTTGTAAAGCACTGAAACAATAAATGCAACTGGGTTTGGCTTTCCGACTCACCATTCCTTGATCGCCAACCAATTTAAAAGCCTTAATGATTTCTTTGCCTATTTTTATTCCAAGCTCAAACCTTTTCCATCGTACCCTTAGCATTTCCTCAGGACTCATGTCGGAAAGTATTCCTGACGTAATGGGAAACTCTGTCTCACTCTCCTTCCACTCCAACTTCCACCCTTCTTCTACTTGCCTTCATCTCTGCCGAGTGATGTACATCCAACACGTCACCTCTTCCTCCAGATTTCGCCTGTATTCCGCAATAGCTCCATTAACTTTGTCCACACTACACTGTCAAATGCCTTTACAAAATGGCTGAATCCTGAATTTATTCGATATTCCTTTCTAATAATGTTCTTATGACTGCAATGGTGCCATGCGTTCTTCTCCTCTTTCCTCAGCGTACGATGCCCTCTCTCGTCACAAAAAAGAAAGATATCCCCACCACCGACGCGTTCCCTGATTGTCCCCCCTAATTTTATTTGTTAGAATATGGCTTTTACTTCAACAAGAGGAGATGTGGAGACCACTTTTACTTGAGCTTTCTTTGGTCAAGGTCATCGGCTCGAATCCGTTTCAAACAAATACATCGCGTAGTCCATCCTGTTGCCCGAGTCGATGTTAAGAAAAGTTACCCCTGCCGTTATCCAAGTAGCCTCTGGTAATAGGATTTTCACATTGGCTCTGAAGTACATCCTCCATCTATTTATCCTTGTAGATTACATTACATCTACATAAATACCCTGCAAGCCGCCAAAAAATGTGTGTGGCGGGGGGTGTAGCACCAGGAGTAAAGGGTAAGGGATGAGTAGGTTACGGTTTTTCAAATAGGTAGGGAAGGTGGCGGGAACCTCTAAGAAATATTAGAAGAAATATATATTTCTTTTTATATACATATATAGAAATATATATATATATATATATATATATATATATATATATATATATATATATATATATATATATATATATATATATTTAATGTAAATGGACTAGTAGGCACAAACACAGAAACAGGAACACATAAAAGAGGGACTGACACCCAGTGAGTCCCTCTTTTATGTGTTCCTGTTTGTATTACATGACAATGACGCGACCACATCCTTACTGCCCCAATGCCCCTCTGTCGCTTACAGACGACCAGCCAATCTCAGAAACCTTCTGAGATCCACCAACCCTTTGACACCCCGCCCTGACAAATTTCCACATATTTCCCCTACCTGCAATCGCCCCCGATGTAAAATATGTCTCCTAATCAGATCTGCTCCCCTCTCCCCACATCCCCTCA
The DNA here is from genome assembly GCA_037158775.1 of Hetaerina titia. Taxonomy (NCBI): domain Eukaryota; kingdom Metazoa; phylum Arthropoda; class Insecta; order Odonata; family Calopterygidae; genus Hetaerina; species Hetaerina titia. Next base: position 20,726,782 of record CM073769.1, read on the forward strand.
TTGTCCCTTCACCCCGTTCCCACGCTAATTGCCTCTCAAAAAATATTATCTATCTTTTGTCGTGCAAACAATGCACCTCATTCTACATAGGTGAATGCATTACCCCCTTATCCATCCGAATGAACAATCACCGCTACTCATGTAATTCTGCTTAACTCTCTTCTCTTCCTATCCCTTTACACGCAAGTTCACACAACCTATCATTTGACGAATGCTTTTCCCTAACAGTTCTAGAATCCTTACCCGATTCAGCCACCAACATAGAGGTGAGAACTCGCGAATCCGCATACATCCTATATTTCCGATCCTTTAAAATTCATACCCTTAACCGCCATCTTTAATTTCCTTCCCAACAGTCCCTAAATCTTCTGCCCTCCTTCTTCCCTACCCAGGCACTCTTCCCTCAAAACCTCTCAGTCTGACCTGAAGAAGGCCTCGGAGTAGGCCGAAAGCTTAAATTATCTACAGTGTGAGTGTCCTTTTACGTGTTATCTGTTTTATTCTTTGCTCTATATTACCGTCCAAAAGTTATATATATATCTACACGCAGTCCCTAACCTGTGCCTTAATACTTATTGTGTGTCGAACTGACTCCTGGGGGATTTCGACTACAAGCATTCTGGTCTCTTATCGTTCTTTGAAAATATGACCTTTTAAACCTGTCAGTCTTGCAGTCTATCTTTCAAATAATATATTCGTGATCCCCCCGTCCGTAATACGTTGGGGTTCGTGTTATGTTCTTGATGTCATCGGAAAAGGGCCCATCTCTAATGTTTTTAATAAGTTTAGTCTATATTGTAAACGCCGTTGCATAAGAGAATCCCAACCTAAATTGTCTAGCGAAGTAGATACGCTGCTGCGCTGTTCATAACAATGTTTGACAAATCTAGCCTCCCTCCGCTGAACTCGATCTAATTGCGAAATCAAATTTATATTTTGAGGATCCCATATACTAGCAGCATACTCTAGGTGGGGCCTGACCAAGGCAAGAAAACATCCTTCATTCACTTTTTCGTCGCATTTACCTAGCACTCTTTTAACAAATCCAAAATTTTTTATCATCACGACCGCATATTTCTCGTATGTGCTTTCACCAGAACAGATCGTGAGTAATTGTCACACTCAAGTATTTAAAGGAATCTACCCTCGTGAGTGTATTGAGACGTATTCAATTGTTTCTGGCTCAACTTTTTGGGAGTCCATGTTCATTAAATTAAGGACACAATGTTTATTTTCACTGTTCTCTATTTTGATAATACATGGTAACCGCTTAGGCGTCATCATCGGGTCTTGATGATCAATGCTCATTGTTCTACAATGTGCCTCTCTTGGTCTATGAAAGCAAAGTGGCCTATGAAAAATCATGCTGAATCCCATTAAATACGGGCCCTTAATTAGATTTCGGACTGGATGCAGATTGCGCCTATGTGTTTGCATGTACGTGTGTATGTATACAGTTGAATATGCATTCCCCATTAGTCTTAAGTCAACTCGCCATATTTTAATTTAAACATAAAATTTAGTGGTAAATTATTTTAAAGAAAATATTAATTGCCATTTATTTGGTTTTTCAATTTAAAAATAAGGCTACCCTACCTTGATTTACTTCCAGATTCGTCATAAGTAGGTCCCTCGAAAACGCAAGTGTTGTCAGTTTGTCAATAATATCAAATGAAATAGTTTTCTTAATTTAGTCGTCAGAGTGGTGACATTAGTAATTTAGTAGATTGATTGGATATGAGTTCAGTCATCACTTGAATCATATCCATAATACTGCTTAACTGCAGTAGGATTAATCCATTCTCGCCTGCTCAGGAAGTCATCAACTCTCACTAAACCCTACCTCTCCCCTCCCCCTTCAAAGTTAGAGCTCACCAAACCCAAATAAATCCTGTGAAAAAGAACGCCCTTTCTTTCGTTTGATGAAGATTTCCCTCATGAAACAGTCTTACGATGGACTCTCGTGACTATTTATTAAAATAGCATAGCATCTCCTTCTTCCCAAATCGAGTGCACTGTGCGTAGTTGGGATCCACCTCGGAGAGTATCGATTCCAGAACTCAACAAAAACAAAGAAAATATGGCTATAAAACGTTTTATGGGAATTAAATAAGTAGCCGCTGAATGGTAATTAATTTGGGATGGAAGACAACGACTCCACCCATTTTTTCCTCCTGTGCAGTTGACAATCGCATCATTAAGATGGAAACCAATATACTCCCACCTCAACTGTCTTCTCATTTTGATTTCCTCCCATAATCATGGTTGGCGTCCCAACCACTCCAGCACAGCACCCTCGCGGTGGCTTGGAGGAATTGCTAACGTTGTAGACGAATCTAGCATTCCCATAGACGTTAAATTTTAAATTTCAAGTATAATTTATTTCCCACCCTAAAAACCAAAAACCACTCTTCCTTCCTTCCCCTTTGCATTGCCGCACTCTGTGTGGCGTGTTGATTTGTACTGGGAGTCCATACGCAGACTTAAAGCGGTCTCAAAACGAAGACGTCTCCCCCCCCATCTCCCCTCGCACCAGTTCGCTTTCAAGCGCTTACCCTCCTTCTCCTCGTTCTCTTCTCCCAGCCTCCTCTAATTCATACCTAACAGTATTTTGGCGTGAAACATTTTTTTGGCGCCCCGCTTTGTGTAGTTTTTCATACATCCCGACGGAACTACAAATTACTATTTCTCGCGCGGCAAAGGAGACCGAAGCGTTTTGCTTGGCGCGAGTGCCTTAGAGGTTGTTTACGCGCCGGCCTCGTGTCATCTCAATCACCGGCCGCGGAATCTTAAATCTACGTCCACAATCGAGAACCAACTGCTATGAGGTGAGATTTAAGAGCCGCAGGATTTATCCCTCTCTCTCTCTCCCTTGCCTCTTTGTAAATCAAGCGGTCGCGCTGGCACGATGAGAATTTTATAAACATAAATAAAATCAACACGCCGAAATTCAAAAACTAACTCACGGAGGAGAAAAATATAACAATGTGTGTATCGCTGGATCAAATGAATGTGCGTCCAGAATTATGAGAAGAGAAGAACCCCGTTTCTTTTTAAGATTCCGAGACATTCATTGTAACGGTGGATTGATTCACGCCCCGAAAATATTTGAAAGCATTATTTCGAATTCCTTATTCACTTTGAGACGACAAGATTGGGTCCATTATTGCGGAAGACTCTCCTTTTGTGTCAGCATTGGTGCACGTTTGAATTGGTACTCGCCTTTCCAAATAAAGTCTTAAATTTGAAGTTACTTTCTACTATTTCAAACTCACGCGCGATAGGACTTACGACATTTTTTACATAAGTACATTGTTTACAGTCACCGTGTAGTTTATAAATCAAGAGAAATTTATTTTATTTACGTATGTGAGATGTTCTTGAAATATGCATCCTTGCGTTTGATACAAGAAAACGGTTTTTGTTCCTCTTGCGATCCCAAATCAAGACTTTCTCGGCGGGTTGCAAGTGTATTCGAGCTTGTTCAAGTCCACTTGTGTAGTTTTCCAATTTGCTACTCCGATGAGACTAATTACCCGTTATGGTATGGTACGTATGGTGATGACATGATCTACCGTGCCATCTGGAACCGATTAGCCTACCATTTACATAATTGAGCTCTGAATATGGTGAAATGAACTGAGGGTGTTGAAGAAGGATATTACTTTCTAGAAACTAAGCAGTGTGCTTGGGAATATATTGGTCATGGCTGATGAACTCGGGATAGCTTAAAGAAAACTATTTCAGTGTCTCCTGCTCATGGCAATTGACCTCCCTTTAACACATTGCCTTCAACAACGTCATATAGTCCCGATGATGGCAGTAAATGGTGAGGTTGCTTTTTAAAAATGAAGCGTTATTTACCGACGCACCTCAGTGACAAGTACTTAATTACGGAGCCCATTCCGTTTCCCATTTGCCCGAGGTCTTGAGGCCACGTCCCGCTCCAAATTACTGCCGCACTTGTTACTCTTCTCGCTGCCTGGCGCTGCAAATGCACTCTCGGGAAACAATACCCTCTTCTCTCCACCTCATCCCCGCCTCCCTCCAACGCGCCTCCGGGGCCCCCGCCTCTCACGACCGCGCGCTTGATAGCCGCCCACCCTCTCTCTCTCTCTCGACCCCTCTGGCTCTCCCTCTCATGCGCTGGAGTGTCCTCGTCATCCTCCTGGAGAGCGGGAATGGCCGAGGATTCCAATGTTGGGGACAGCCCTTCCGCCACTGACGCCGCCGCTTACGACGACTCCAATTCCAGGGATGGCACTGTGAGGGTGGTATCATGTGAGGGGTGGAACGCCAACTGCAGTTCTCGAACCAATTTTTTATTTTAATAACTACAGCGAGAGTTTACATATTCAACTAAATCAACCACAGGTGCCTGCCGAGTTCTAAGGCATTAAATATACGCACACTCAAGTTACATACACACAAACATGGTACTCTGCAAGCCACCGCTGGGGTGTGTGGCAGGAGGTGATTACACATCAGCGCCCCCACCCCCAGCGCAATTGGACAAAGTTATTCCCTTATCGTTCGTGGGAAATATTATATAATTGCGCGATGGGTTAAATTATGTATTTCAAGGCCATCACTAAAGAGACATCCTTCCAATTTAAGCAAGAGATTTCATCCGTAATTTAATATGGAGATCTCTAACTTTACTTATGTTTTACTCAGGTCTCCAGGTCTGATGCCTATAGGAATACACCCGAGAAATATAATTTATCACAATTTTGTGAAATAATTAATTTATGAAAAACGTAGACATTTAATGAGTTTAATCCTTTATGAAAGTGATGAAGGATTCTCGGGTCTTCCACCGGGTCAGGGGTTCCATATTGCCCGACGTTTCGTTGCTCGACTCGTGTATCGCCCTCAGGGTAGCTGAGGACGATGCACGAGTCGAGGACCGAAACGTCGGCCAATATTGATCCCCTGATCCGATGGAAGACCCGAGAAAACTTCATCAAGCAGATAAACCGGGAAAGCGCCAGAGCTTACTTTATGAAAGTATTTTCATCGACTAGTTATAACCCCTATGGTTTGGTAGAAAATCCGCCAGATTCGTGAAAACTTGTTATAATAAGAAGACGAGAGTAACAGGCCATTTAGGGGATTTAGGCTGGGAGCCACTTTAGATGCGAAGAGAACAAGCGAGGCTTAGACCTTTAGATATGTATATAGAACAAACGAGTTTAACAATGACACTACAGGAATTATTATGGCCCCATACTATTTCGGTAGATCGGACCATTAGGATAAGATAAGGGAGATAGATTCCAGTTCAGATACATACAAATACTCATTTTTTCACCGGACAATCAGGGATCATAATAACAAGAAACCGAAGTCACTTTAGAAATATTAAAAACGTTTAATTTACAAGTCAGGACAGGATTAAGCGTTGCGTAGACATAAGGTAGTATTCGTAGGTGCATGTGTGCGTAAGCTTATAGTATAGGTATCATCTCTGTGTGTGTGAGTTGTTAAAATTTTTGCATGAACCTATACGAATTTGTGAGTGAGGATCGGCATGAATTTGTGGGTTTTGTATGCAGTTTTATTCTTAACTAAAGGTGGTGACCTAACACCCCCCGCCACACGCCCTTGCGGTGGCTTGCAGGGTATTATGTGGGTGTAGGGGTAGTAATGAGAATAATTATTACCTAAAAACTCTGGGATAAAAACTATTTAGATGAATAGGTGTGAAGCAACGTGAAGTACTTGGAAGGTTAAGTGACTTTTTTTATCAGAAAATAAAATAAAATTATACATAGACATACTCGTACATTACATGTGGCACAGTACAGGAATTCCAAAGGAATAGGTTCAGTTATAGGTTTAATATCTTGAATAAATTGGAAGGATGTCTCTTTAGCGGTGATGTAGGAAATATATATATAAAAGTATTTTTAGTCCAATTGTAATACGGTAGGTGAAACCATGTCAATAAAGTTAGAGACATTACATGTAGGAAAATTAGATTTTTGGAGTCATTTATCCCACAAATGATAAGGATCAGAATAAAGTTGTCCGACCGCGCTTGGAGGAAAAGCTGTTTTCTGTCAAAAGTAATGTGGTATGTAATCACCCCTTGCCACTAACCCTAGCGGTGAATTGCAGGGTACCATGTATGGACTGTGTATGTATGTGGCTATGTGTAATTCCCAAGAGAAACGATGAATAAAAAATAAACAAAATCTTTCAAATACAACTGTAGAGAGCAGAAAGTTGAAAATCCAGACGTTTAATATTAAAAATAATTAAAGGTAACTAATGGAATCTGTGCCATTTTAATAGATTTGCCATTAATGTGAGGGTCATTTGAGAAATATGTAATTATGAAGTCGCCTATTAATGTTGTGAGTTTGGAAAGTCTGTCAATTATGTAGAAAAATAATGGCTGATTACGGTTGAATTAACTGGAGTTTATTGATGGAAAAATGTTAAACTTAATGAAATATTGCTGTTTTACTTGCAAGGAAGCAAATATTAAAAAAGATTGCTTCTGGTCTCCAGAGTTCGGTGTCAAAGAATACTGAAGAGTTCAGAAATTATTTTGATTACTAACTTAGAGTGGGAACAGAATGGGGAATGGGGATAGACTGATTCCAGAGGAGACTTGTGATGAATCGTTTACATAAATTTAGAAACTGACGTTACTCTTAAATGAATTCACTCTAAGGTCTCAAGGAGCAGAGAGCAATAATTGAAATGAGATGACCTTGATATCGTGACTAGCAGATTCCAGGACTCTAGATGTCCGTGTCTTTCCTCTGCTCATCCTTCGGCATTTCCTAATTGAACTCCCGTTTTGCATTCTTTTCCCAACGTCCCATTTACTTCTCCTGTCGTCGAACGCAAGAGCGCCCCATATTTTCATTTGGAATCGGAGTGGTGATTATTTTTAGCGGTTAGGTGCGCTTCCGGAATAAACTCCTTCTGCGAATTCTTTGGGAGCCATTCGTTGGGAAGCTTCGTGTTTGCATCCCGAGAGCGTTGGAGATCCAACCCCCGTCACCTCGCCCGCTTCCGCTGGCGCGAATTTTTAGTCGTTAGAAATCACATGCAATCTGACCTCATTCCCACACGCTCCTTTTCCATCGTTCGTCGCCTGCCCACAACAAGTGACTCTCACACTCCGAAACGATGTCAGGAGAGCGCCGAAATTTGTTCGAGCCTGATCAAATTTCGACCTTAATCAAACAGTGCGATGCAGTTGAAAATTTGCTGTTTGTACACCGACAAAGAAGAACATGATGATGTAGGTGACAGATGGACGCACTTTTAAATTAGATAAGAAAGTGATCTGGTCATTTTCTCGTTTTGGAACTGATAATACCGTATCGAGAACTCCACTATTTTGATCTTTGATGGAGAATTGAGCAAGTACTTATTTAGAATTCATATTTTGGTAAATTTAAAGGTTCCATTTAGGCAAAATGTCGCAATATTAAGGAATGGTTGAGGTGGGGGACAAGGGGGATTGCCGGTTGTGGGCAGTGAGGGGGCAAATGACAGGAGAGTGGAGAAAAAAGATGAAAAAGTAAGACGTTACGGAAAAACCTTACCTCTAATGGCAATGACCATAACCGTCAACATAAAAATTGACCAGTGCGAGTGTTGCGGAGGAATACAGCTCGCGGGTTAATAATCAGGCCAAGAGATCCAAATCCAAAATAGTGGAGCAATTAATGAACGGTTAGATGAAATGCGGTCGTTTGACGAAAGTGACCCAAAATGATGGTAACTATACTTTGGCCGATTGGAAAACGAACGATGATCTAAATAGACACCTTCCTTCAGTCAACATTCATTCATTCAGTTCAGTTACAATTCCCGTATATTCTCATGGAAGTTATGGTAGAAACTACGTCATTGCTTTTTTGCCTCTTCTCACTTCAGAGAAACAGATTCAAGCGAAACCGCTGACCTCGAGGTCAACACTCCTCTTCTCCTGGGGTCAGCAGCTATGAAGCGCGAATTTCCTTATTTTCCCCCAAATTTGTTCAATCGCTTTATGTCATTCAGCACCCATTTGCCCACGGTGAACCGTCGGGCGAAGAATAAGCACCTCAGGACTGCGCAGGAAAGGAAAACACTCGGCCGTTGTGTATCTTAGCCTGCAACGACCACTGTTGGACGTGTCACTCCTACTGAAACTAATATTCCGTTTCAGGCACTTCCACTGCAAGATGAAGTCTCTCAAACAACTAAGCCCTAAAGCGAGTCTAAAGTATCTATCTATTGGGTAATCATTAAACATAATTTTCTCATTGAATTAATAGCAAACTTTTTTGTACCTTACCCAGATGCAATCGTTAAAGATTAAAGGTATTCACGCGTGAAACGTGATAAAACTTTCATTGTAATAAAGGGCGGTAATACTTATAGCGATTACAGTAGTTTGATAGTTTGTAAAATTCCATGTTAACTTCCAGTAACCGCTATTATTAATGAAGCTAAAAACTAATCAAGAGCAATTATTTACTTTAGACTTTCCCAAATAAAATAATAATAAATAAATTATCAATTTAAATTATGTTCTAATCAAATGTGATGTTGCACCAGCCTGATTACCTCGGCTACTTCGCCGACCATTTATCAGTGAGGGCCTTCCTAGTGCTTCCATCATTATGGACCACTCTCGTCTTGAACCAGGTGTTTGATTCCCTGTCATTTGGTGCGCATTAGAACTTTCTTAAAATTAAATGCAAATTTGAAATAAAAGGATCAAATGTGCTTCCAAACAACAGCCGTCAAACTATAGGCCAGTTTGAAAGGGAAAGATGGAGCTCACCTCGCCGTGTGGAGTTCGTTTCGGGTTGGTGCGGTCGATTGCTTCTCCTTTGCCGTCTCTCAGAGAGGCATCGCGCCCGAAACACGGTGTAGAGCAGAGCACGTGACCGGGGTAATTCGATTGGAAGCCGCGAGCACTGGCCAGCAGCCGAGCACTCGCCCTCCTCTCCGTCCTGCCCTCGAATCCACGCCACGTGAAACGAAGGAAGATAAAGCATTGAAGAGTGAATAATGAATTTTTCAAAATGCACCTGAGCACATACTGAAAATTTGTACCGTTAAATTGTTTTTAAAATTAAAATAAACATACCATGATGTCACTCCACTAAACAGGGTTGGGCTATGGCTTAGGGGCGGTATTTACGAACATGATGCACTGGGTGATAAACTAGATCTTATTCTGCTTCATGTAAAGAGTTTTATGAACCGTCGTTCTTTATTGCGCAGCTTACTCTTAGCTGAAACGATGGATACCCTTCGCGCCGTAATTGGGTTCAACAAAAGTGACGCGTACGGACGGTTGGCATACATATTCATAGCGTAGGGACACGCTTTTTGTGCACGCGCTGTTTCGACTGGGCCCGAGTCACCTCCAAGCAATTAAAGAGTTTTGCGAGTCGTTTTTTCGCTTACGCCCTCTCGCAGCGCTCCCACTCCACACCCCGGGACTATTTACTGCCGTGAATTTGCATCCGAAGTGCTAAATCTATTCATTAGCATTTCCCCTCAGTGCTCCCCACTCCTTCCCCGCTTCCAATCGCCGCTTTTTTATTTCACTTAACGCGGACGTCTTCATCCTCTCGGCCTCACCCTCCGTTCTCTCCCGTCCGCTCGCCCCCCTCATCCCCCCCTTCTCCAACACCCCAGCGACCCATTAGTTCACGGCACACAAAGTATAACCCCCATCCCTCTAACCGCCTTCCTTAAACAATTCCTACAATGTCTCGTGTCATATCCTATCGCTCGTCAATCTGCAGATTGTGATGATCGGATCCCCCTCCCCCCATTCCTCACTATTTCCCTCCGCCCCTCGCTTCCTATTCCTCCTTGTACTTTCCTTTTGGAGCATCTTCTTCCCACCTGCGTCCACGTAATCCGCGTACATTTCTCTCTCTCAAGTGTCCAAACTCAAAGAGGCTTCATTATTGACCTCGGATGGACTCTTTCACTTCGAGGCTTTCATCATCCGCTATCGCTTAAGCCAACCTCACAATATATTCTCCCAGAAAATCTTTTCTTTGCCCGTTTGCTTATCTTTGGCGGGGTTTATTATATTTTAATCCGATCGAAACGTCAACTGTTTATTACATTTATCAGTTTATTTTATTGTTTTGAAATATCGTCTCCGACCTCTGGGTAATCTCCCACACGCTCCGTAAACTGATTTAACTCCCACTTTACAATATTATCTTCCCTTCATCTCCTAGAATTAATTCCGTGTGGTTTACGATATTAATTCCAAATTATTATACAAGCAGCTCGGGTGGTGGGGGTTGCGGGGGGAGGGGGTGGGCGAAGCGAGGCCTTGCCGTTCTCGGATCCTACACTCCGGAACACAAGATTAGATCTCTAATTTTATTATTTGTGCTCACTTTGGATTCTTTGAAATGCGTCACACCTAGCGCGTATTTTATGTCCCTTTCATCTGAGATATTTTTTCAATTTCCCCGCTTGACACCCGCACTCATTTCGTTATATACCGTCATCATCCTTTTGATTTTTCCGTTCCGATAAATGCCACTCCTCCTCATCCGACCCACCCACCCCCATTCCCCGCCCTTCCGAGGGCCTCTCTCGCCTCCTTCGGAAACCCTCCTTCGCACCGCCCTTTCCCTTGTTTTAACTTATGCGCGCCATATATCCATCCCGTCTCCTCCCTTAGCGCCCTCTCCAACCCCCCGACCCCTTATCCCCGCCCGGCAACTCCTCCTCCATTAAGTCCTCCAGGTGTGAACAATTTATGGCTGGAGACGAACGGCTTCGAGCGTGATTCGTGATCTTATGAACCCGCCCTATCCCTCCCCCCCCCTGCGTCCACACCCACCCCCCTGCCCCCCAGAGAACGGAATATAGAGGCGTCCCTTTCTCTCTCTCTTTCTCCTTCGCCACAACTCTTTCCCCTCCCATCCCCCTTCCCTCTCCTCCCGTATCCCTTTCGGATGTAAATGATAACTCCAGGTGCATACCGTTTTCGGAGTTTATGAATGCGAGCTGGATATCGCGGTTAGGAAGTGGAAAAGGTTCCTACGTCTTCATTGCTGAGGGATGTCTTATTTTTATTCATTGCCCACTTCTCTTTTTTTCACCTTTCTAGAAAAAGAAGAATCCTCTAAACGGTGTTTTATGGGAGAGTCCGCGTTAAACGGGCCTCATAAAAAGCTACGGAGGAAGAAGGGGGAGACCTGAAGGGTTTTAAAATACTTTTCTGGTGGCTTTCGAGAGGAGAAAATGGAGTTCGTGTCTAATCCGCTGATTCATGATCTTCTCCGCTTAAGCGACCGCAGCATAAGAGCGTCGATGTCAATGATTGACATTACGGCTCAGCTGGATTTGGAAGAGCCGACGCGGGGAAATCAATGTTTCGTTTTGATTTCGAGTAAACGGTCTGCGGAAGGACGAACTTGGATTATTCAGCATCCCTTTGCTTCCAACCCGTTCTTAGGTAGTAACACCATATGAGAGGATACCCGTTGTATACTCGCTCCTGCTTAAGTGTCTATCTGAGAGACAGCCGTCGCTACCATCGCTTTTTGGGTGGCTATAGAATTTCAATACGCAAATGCTTAATCGCGAGTACAATATTGATATTTTCCAGTAAAAATATATATAGTTGAACGTTAAATGTAGGGAAGGACTTGTCTTGCTTGCTCCGCGGCTCGCCAAAATCCTGTTGGCTGTTGATACTCTCTATATGTTAGCATCCAGATTCGTAATAAATACTTTGCATTGCCCACTAAAGGAAAAAAACTCCCCAATTCTTCGATTATTCCCATTTATTAATGTTTTTAATTTCGCTGAGGAAGCCGCTAGCATTTTGGAAACTATCTTATAATATCTTGAACTTTTATATTTTTTATTTGACTTGTTTTTTTGAACTTTTGAATTGATAAGAGTATATGGCAAGGGATATAACTTAATTTACGTAATTCACAGATTCGTATTCAAAATGCTAAGATATGCACCTAAGTGTTTGGAGGACGAGGTATGTTGTATTCTTTCCTATTATGGATCCTCCTGGCTCTTCATATCCCGTTAGAAGTCTGATGTCTTTGGGCTATAATAAAAAAAATAACATAGCACCTTTTTATAATCGCTGATAGCTGTAGCCTGCAAGTTTTAACATTGACATAAATATATATTTTATAGATATAATGATATAGGTTAACAGGATCGATAAGGGAAAGGTTTAAAATAATTCTACGAAAATCAATTAAATGGTTTAATTTCCGATGGCCCACGGAGGGGCAATGAATCCAGGGGCAACGCCTATCTGTCTTCTGCACGGCCGGTGGTGCACGCCGACCGCGCGAAATTGGAATTGAATTCAGATCGAAAATTTCTCCCGCGCTTAATCGAGCCGCCGAAAATATGATGATTATTACAGCCACCCTAGCAGTGAGCGTCCCCTCCCCCCTTGCATTGGCAAAACAACCCCGCTGCCATTAGTTATTTCGCTCTCTGATCCATTTTCGTGAAATTTGATTAGTTCCTTTAACTCTCCCCAGGCGTCGCTCCCAGTCGTTCTTCAGAAAGCTCCTCGTTCCGCCTTATCCATTGCTCTCGTGCACCGCGACTCCATCTCTCGGTTCAATCAAGAGACTGGGCGTGGCGAATGAGGTGCTGAGGGCGTGGCGATTAGAATGAAACAAACCGATATTAAATCTTGAGGAAAGGGCATGGAGGGATCGCTCTCCCGTGACCGTGCCTCCCTTCGTTGGCCCCCGCGGGCGATCTCCGGAGGTGACGGAGGAGGAGGGAGGGGGTCCCGTCGGGGGAGAGGGTTTTTAAGGATTCCCGGGATGGGAGGGAGGCAGCGGGGGGGGGCGGAAGGAGGTGCTGGGAGAGGCAGCGACTCGCGTGGTTTACGAAAGGTATGCACCGCAAGTCTCTTGATTTACGAAGCTATTTCCTCACCAACAAATCATGCCCTCTCCCATGGCTGGGGATAGCGACTCTTCGCTCTCTTTGAGGGCTTTCGGACGCACGTTTCACGAGCAACGTAAATTTTCAGCCGCCGAAGAAGATGAGGACTCACTGCAGGTCTCGGACTTGTCTCTAGAGTGCCCCTCCTCTTTCTGATAGGCCTGTATCGAGGGCATGACTAAGTAACTGCACGTTATTACTACATTCTGAGGTGCAATCGTTTGTTAGTTGATAGTGCGTATATGTATTTGAATGTGTGTAAGTTGTGAGGATTTTTGCATGCATGTATACGCCACTGTGGGTGTAGGTTTGCATAGATGTGTTGATTTTGCATGTGGTTTAGTTTTCTTTTTGCGGGTGGTGATCAAACACCCCCCACCACACGCCCCTGCGGCGGCTTGCGGCGTATTATATAGATGTTGATGTAACTGTGAGGGTTGCAAGCGCGATCGGAGTTTTAACTTGCTTCGGTTACCGAAGAATCATCACATAGTAGAGTCAGGGGAAGAAGGAAAGACAAATTTAAATGACCTGGTTAAACAGTTTTGTTCATGGGAATTTATAAGTATTCCTTCATGGCCGTGTCGGGTGGAGTAGAGTAATTTTCGAGTGTTTATAATGCATGGTGCCCAAAGAAGAGTCCGTCCTTTTATCCTGTGTTGCGATCCGGGTGGAATCAAATGCTGGTGGTGTTGATGCATTTTTTCTATGCCAGAATGCTCCTGTAGACAGTCATTAAATGTTTCCGTTGGAAATTGCTTTCACACAGGACTCGTGGTTCATTGTTTCCATAATTCAGAATGTAGCGGACGTTCATCTGTTTATTAATACGAGGGTCATTAATTAAGTGATAATATACTTTTTAATGCCATTACAGATAGTTGAAATAATTTTATATTGAATCGTCAGCATAATATGTAATTTACATATGACCAAGTTTAAATTAAATTGACTCCAGAATTGCGTCATAGTCAGTTCCAAATTTAGCCACTGCAAGTTGGAACAATTTCAGTTTTCCGAAGGTAACATTGGAGACAATCCAGTCGTCAGCCGAGGTTCTATGCAATGCTATAAGAGGTCTATGGAGATTCTGTCTTTACAAACAGGAATACCATAAGATGGTTGTAAACGTTCTAAGCAGGGGCATCATCGATTTCCATGTTAAGTGGCCCTGAGTTTCAGTTACAACTCTTACGGAAGTGAACAGTAATACCACTTCAGTCGTTGCGAAAGAAGGTAGTCGAACAAAATTAAGAGCAATGTCATTAATATTGAACATTTCATTGAATGAATACGTCCAATCACGAGTCGTTAACAGAAATGTTGCACATTCGACGTGTTTGTGTGCGGTTTGCTTCCGAGACTGCTCATACCCGAGCTGCAGGATATCCACGTGCAGATTTGTTCGCAGTTGAAGTTGCAGAAAGAAGAGAGTCTCTTTCGAAGGTCAGCACTGGAAATGAAACCTGGCAACACCATTGAGCCACCTATGAGCAAGCGGTAAAGCTCTGAGTGACAAATCTCCGGCTTCGGTCACACAAAAAATGACGAATTGTTAGTTCCCGCTAGTAAAGTTGTTGTCACATAATTTTTCGGTATTCAGCTATTAGTGCATCAGAATGTCGTAAAATGCACACAAATGTACGTTGAACAAAATAGACAGACATTCTGAACAGATACAAAATAGATGAACTGAAAATTGTTCGAGCACATATCAATCGCAAAAGATCACATTTGAAAATCACTGGCTGGATATTGCACCGCGATTATACACGGCCACAGAGATCAGAAATGTGTCTGTTGCTGAATGGCAAAAGTCAATTCAATTTTTTTCTTATCTCTTCTATTTTTTATACTTAGCCAAATGAGATTTTTCTCTGTTCCTTAATATTAATAAACATATTCTTGGAAAGCGTGTTTGATCAACAGAAGCAGGCGTAGAAGAACGAACATACATCATTATGCAGTGACTGCCTCTGAATCATGGATTTCGATTTCGACTAGTCCGAACATCTTCTAATTTATGTTTAGCATGGCTTGACAAATTCGAAATAAAGGTTGTTTTAAAGTCAATTTGAATTTAATCTTTGGAAATCATTCCGTTCCTAATTTACTAGCAAGAAAAATGTAAGATAATTAATAGCCTTCAACTAAACGCAAGCAAATTGAATAGAGAAGCCAAGTATGAATACGAATTCTTGCTCCAGTCTCGACGAACATAGATTACCGGTATTGTTTTTTCCAGACATCAGAATCATGATTATTGCCAAAAGATATATTATCAGGATATTTGGGAGCAGAAAGCCAATGTGTTTTCCCGCTGGAGCCTGTTTCTCGTTCTCTAATGGCTTGGTGTACGAATGCTACATCGGTAGCAGAGAAAATTTCGACACCCTTTTTTAAATTCCGATCTGCAATAGTAGCTTCCTTGAAAATTACTTTTTTCCAGCGAAGTGATAACTGAAGCTAATTTATGCTTCAGGGAATCAATTAACATCAGATTTTAAAATTCGTATGATAAGGATATTTGGAATGATCCCGTGGTAAGTATTATGTAAATGTAAAACGATATTAAAAATGCAATTGCATTATAATACTTTGTGCGGTTTTGAATCATTAATCGCCGAAAGTTGCAATGCCACAGCATGTAGCGGAAAGGGTTTTAAATATTAGGAAATGTGTCCTCAGTCTTTCGTTAATTAGATTTTTTCAAAGCCAATTTCTTCGTCCGAAAAAGTATTTTATCAAACTGTAAAATTATCAATTGGTGTAATAACTGAAAACTTTGAATTTAATCCTTACTTTACAATGTTATTCCGAAACCTGAAATATAATATGCTACAACCAAAAGTAGATTTTCAAAGTAACCTAGATTTAATTAGTTCAGTTGTTATATTTCATTTTGCCATTACTACGGAGCACGAAACCGAATCAACTGAAGGTTGCCCAACTTCTTCTTTTGCATTGACCGCTTCTCCATATTTTGTTTATAGTTTTCTCAAGAAAATTGCATTTATAAAAATGCTCGATAGAAAACCTGTAAGATATGCGGATCTGGAGATTAGATGAGTTACTCTTATTTAGTCGTTACTCTTGTTTACTCTTGAGTGTTTACTAATGAGTTACTCTTATTAGATGAGTTAATCTTACCATAGCTCTACGCATTCTCGCATGTTGAACTCTCTTCCCTGGTATCATTAATATTTACTCCTACTCATTTTAGTATCTGTCAACAACAGCTTTAAACACAACCGTATTATTATTCCTGTTGGCCCGCAATCACCCATTCCCGGTAATTTTTGTACAATCAGTATAATAGAAATAAATGCTCATTCAAACTTTAAGGGATAAATTTAGTTGGCTACTATTCATTTTCGACATTATAAAAGATGGAAGCAGTTGACTGTTACTATACGCTTAATCCTCGGAAAAGAAAGAGAAAAAGTTTGGTTGAACCTTCACAAATACAATTTGATCCATTTTGCATATACCTTTATTAAAGGGCAATGGAGGACAAATAAAATTAATTTAGTGAACCCCGCATAGATTCCCGCCCTATTTTATATTAGCATTAATGGAGATATTGAAGATATACTATATTGCGTTATTTATGGAAGAATCTGACCAACGATGATTTTTTTCTTGGGAAAAGACTTCAAAAGGTTTTGCTCTCGGCATTATTCATTTTAAAGGAGACTAAAGTATGTTCAAAATGCACTCTCGGGTAAAAAAAATCAAATGCTAAACTCGTCATAGCAATGTAATGTATGGACATAATCCTTCAATGATAAAAATCGCCTCTCTAGCATTCACTCGCTGCACTTCACTCCTCCCTCGAATCATCGACCCGGGCGATTGTTTCCCGTCTAATTGAGAAGCATACCTCCCGCGCCGAGAAAATCGCAACCGCGAACAACCTTCCCAACCGTTCGCTAAAACTCAAGGCATGGTATTTCCAGACGCACTATCGTCATGACTGTCCGTGTGACTCGGCGCATCGATGCACCGTGAGCGAGCATCGATAACTGCCGTCTTACCCTCTGGAGGCATCAGTGGAGGAATCGCATGAGGGTTGCTCCCACTAATTTGAAACAACGGCATAAATTGTTCGGTCGTTTCGTCCGTTCTTGAACCGGCATCGTAAGAAAAACCAAAGACTATCACGCTCCCTTCGAATATAAAGATATCAAGCGCGCGGTCGCATGTTGCTGGGTCATTTGTCACGCGGCCGTCAAAAAAGGAGTCGGGATTTAACTACCTCCCTTAATGAGGGGGAACTATTATTTTCAGCAATTTTCTCACAACAATGAGTTCTAATGAGGTACGAGTATAGCATCCAGAAATTTATGCTCGTGTGCAAACCGGATTAGGTTTAAAAACAGGTGAAAAAGAAAGAAATAATATTCTAAGCCATATCCAAGCATCAAAGATTGGAGGGAAAAATGAAGGCGTTTAAGATGAAATATGCATCGGCCAAGGGTGTGGGATTGCGTGTGGAATGCGCTCCCCTATCGCGGGAGGGAGGGTTTGGTTGGCGGTGAGCCCTGAGTACAGGTACTCCCGAAGGCGCCCACGAGTGTGGTGGGGGCGGGAAGGGGGTGGAGGGGCAGTCCTCTATTCCGCCACTCCACCCCCCCCCCCACATCGCTCTCCCTCATAACTCCCTCTTTTCTCACCTTTACGAGGCGGCGCTCGTGATTTGTGTACCCTTCCGACGTCTTCTTCCTCAGTCGGGCGCCTCGTTCCCTCGTTATCCCTTCCCCCACCCCACCCCCAACCCCTCGCGCTTAAAATTCCGCCCACCTCGTCCCGAGCAACCCCCCCTCTCTCCCATTCCACCCCTTCCTTCCTCTCCTCCCTCCCCCTCCCAACGAAAGGGCTGGCAACAATCGCTCTCCCACCTCGCACCGTGAGTGAGTGAGTGCGTTCACTTTCGCGAGTGCGTGTTCTCCCCCTCTCTAATTAGCCCCGCTTCGGAGCTGCGGTTTTGTGCGGTCCCTCTGCGCCGTTCGGATCCAGGGGAATGCGGCTGCGGTTCCCACAGCCGCCTCGTCTCCCATACCGCCCCTCAGGAGCCGAACTGGCGGCGAATTGCCGCGGATTATATAGCGGTGTCCTCCCAAGGGGGGCGAGACACCCCGGGGGGGGGGGTGGACGGCGGGAAGGGAGGCGATTCGCCCCTCCGTCACCGGGGGCCAATCTGGTCGCCGCCGCCCCCGACTTCCCCGGGGGAGTCGGGGGATGTCCAGCGAGTGGTGTCGAGGGTGAAGTTGGAGCTCACGCGGGCGGCTAAGCGCAAAAGTAAATTCTAATATATCCGTCCCTCCGCCTCCACGGTGTTAACCTCCGCCCCCGCATCCTCTGTTGTCCTCCAGGATCGCTAAGAGGCGCGGTACTTCAATATTCCACCAATCAGCGTCTTTTCCTTCTTGCTGGTAAAGCGAGACGCCCTCTCTCCTTCGAACCGTTGGGCTCCGACCTCCTCAGCAAACGGCAAAAAAATAGTACCCCAGTCCTGAATTAGTACGCCATGCGTGCGTGTGACTGCGAGACTGGATTGGAGTCCTTTCCCGAAGAGATTCCCGAGCTTCCGGCGATAGTAATCAGTGGAAATTAGGCGCGACCTATTTATTCAGCATGTAGTAAGGCGTTCTTGTGGTGTTACCATGGGCGGATGAGCCTGCGTTTTTCCGCACGCTCCGACGTAAACAAAAGATTTCCTCTGATTATGAAAACGGTGAAAATTTCATGCCTCATGCAAACTATGTGCGCTAACGAGCTGAGATGGTCATGTCATACAGGAAGGAAGCCGTCTTCACTTATTGGACGCGTCTCGGATTCCAAGGTGAACGTCAAATATAGAGTATATTTGCCTCTATGCAAATCATCGCATGATCTTTGAGATTATTGTTTTAGATAAGATATTTTGAATCAATTAGATACTTTGACAAAATTAAGCGAGCGATTATTCACATACTTAGCTTTGATTTATATCTGTAAACATTCCAGTTCATTGGCCACCACATTTTTATCGTTAAAAATCAGTTTGTTTCAGGAGTAAATTTTAATCGATTGGAATTCGCTGTTGCTCTGAAGGGAAGAGTAGATCCGACACTGAGGGTGCCATTGCCTTATTCCAATCAGCTCTCGCCAGGTGTGTATGAACATCAAAATAAAGTAGAAAAGAGTGTGGAGGAATGCGAAGAGGAATGCTTATGCTTTTCTGGAGAGTATTATTGAGGTCAAATTGACAAATTACATTTTGAAAAAACATTCTATCAAGTAACATGCGTCCACCTAGGTAAATATTTTAAATGAGATAAATAAATCCGGGATATTATCTTGCTAGTTAGAAAAGTTGAGACATCTTGATTTGATAATATCAGAATATATTCTGAAAATGGTTGCATTGTATGTTGTAATCGTATGTTGTTAACCTCGCTTGCTTAAATTAGCCTCCATCTGATTATAATTAATAACGCATCTAAAAGTCACTACAAGCGCTTGCCCAAAAATACGTTGATTTTTGAAACAATAAAATGTTACACGTGAAGCGATTAATTTTTTTTTCTTTGAGATTTTAAGAAAGAAACATTTTTTTCACGGCATTAGCCATTGATTACTTTGGGAGAGGAAGTTGTGACCGTCATTGTACGGGATGGATCGGGGCGGGAGATAAACATTCATTTTCTTCCCGTTGAGCTACTCCGTCGAGTGCATCTGTGCCCATTACAAAGTTGATGGCTTCCAAGGGAACCCAATCATCAGATTGGGTGCCGTCCGCCTTCGCGGCGAAAGGGGGGGTGATTGAAGCGCGATTGGAAGTCCTCTCGCCGATTGGGACGTCCGTTTGAGTCGTAGGTGGCGTTGAGAAGTCAATCGCGGAGACTGAAACCCAACCCCGTTCCTCGGCTGCCTCCGCGGAGAGGGCACTTCGGGTGGGGGGGAGAGGTGGGCCGCGAGGGATGATTATGAAAAGGGGCGGCTAACGAGGCACGGCGTGGGAGGGGTGGTGGTGCGGGTGATGAAGGGAAGGGTTTCAAACCCCTGCGCTCCTTGAACAAAGGAATTGCGATGGTACGCGATTCTCGGGGTGATGAGTATTTTGTCTGAAGTATGGTTTCCATAAGAAAATAACAGAGATAAGACCTGTGAAAGATTGGCATTCTCTACTCAAGGCTAGGGCTAATATGATCAGAGATGGAGAAATGCATTTTTCCTATGTATTCTTAACTTTTGGCATATTACAATTAATGGATCCAAGAGTATTGTGGAGAGAGATTCATTCTGGCTGAAATCGGTCAAAAAATCTTTTTAAAATATTATTTTTTTAAAGAAAAGGTTTTGTTTCTCTCTCAATTATATGATTCTCTACGGACAGGGATCTCTGAACCTATATCATACTCTTACCAATTTATCTCCTAAAATACTGCACACGAAGATTAACGATTCAGTGAAATATCATTAAAACCTATTATAGGGTATATGTTTAATATCAGTAAATATTCTGAAGTTCTGTAACCTTCTAACACTTTCCTCTCCTTTTATCCGTGAGTTTTTTACTCGCTTTCGTGAAGATGACTGGTTGTATTTAAAATGCAATCTATTAAAACATTTCAACATTACTCTTTTTCGCATTGCATTAGACAAGACACCATTTAAATTGCTCATATCATTGTATTTGCACATTAGAAATTCGAAAATAATATTTTTATGGCGGTCGATGCATTACTTTTGGGCAACATATTTCATGAGTAATGTCATTAAGTAAATTGCACGGATTAACTGCCCAACGACTTCGTTAATAATTTACTGCAGCACGAAATTTTTGAACTCTTTCATATTCATTACTCGGCACATCATGTCTATGTGGCTGCCTGAATGAAATGAAAAGTCTGGAATGCAATGAAAAGTCCCAATTTGTACTTTTACCTTGGATGAAGCATTTCTCAATCAAAATAGCTGTTAGTGCGCGTTTCCTTTTCGGGACATTGTAAGGAAAGAAAATCTCACATTTTGATATTTAAAAGTGTCTTATTTAATTAAAAATGGTTAATAATTTCTTTCAAGTTTTATTTTACCGACTCAACTTTTTATTATGTAATATCACTTTGTGTGTGAATGAACCCATTAAATCTTTCTAGCCTAATGGTTTCTTTATCGTTTCCCCGTATATCAACTATCAATTAAAAACCATTTAACCTCAAACTTTTTCCTACTAACGAAAAAATTCTAAACTTTTACTCATATAATTTGTCCAAGTTTGTTTAAATTAAGTATTAAATGATTCATATCCTCTTTTCTCTTCTCAGCCTTCTGTTGCACTTTCTTCAGGTCTCTTGGCCATCTCATTACAACTCTTCATTTTTTATCAGAGCCTCATTTAATTAAATTTTACGTTTTGTATGACCTTTTGTACGTCTTTTTGGAGAAACTCGAGCGCTTCTAGGATTTGCTTCAGATGAAAACTTGTTAAGTTTTTTGAGCGAAATTAGAGATATTTGTTTATTTCAATTAACGAAAATTATCTTGCGAAACATAATGAAATATTATTTTCTAGTTGAATTGCCACAGGACATTGAGTTTCCACATTCTTTCAGGAATAAAATCCTTTGAAGATAATTCATTTCGGTTTTGGTAGTGTTGGAGGGAGGTGAATAGACTCCTGTGATTATCCTTGCTATTGAGGAGAAGAGGTTAATTGGAAATGGACTGGGATTGCTGTGCAAAGAGGGAGAAGTGATTAGCGAGTGGCCAAAAATGCGTCGGTTGGATCACAATGGGCTCGGCTGGATCGCACCCTTCAGATAGTCTAGTACGAAAAAATGGTCATCCCCTCCGGCATTCGAACCGGAGTTCTGAGCGTGGGAAGACGGCGCGCTAGCCACCTGTTGCTCTCGGTCTACTTATTCCTAGTTGGCTTATTCACAGCCGTGATTTGGTGAAAAGAGCGCGCGGGCCATCCATAAAACGCGTCACGTCCGAGACAGATGAGAGCGTCGTCCAGGTGTGACGAAAGAAGACAATGGGATCGATCGTTACATAACACAGGCCAACAGTGGTTTTGGTGCCGGAGCTTTTAATGTTGATTTAAAGAACAATTGGTGTGCTGAATCCAATTATGACACTAGATTTTTCCTATCAGCTATAGTTTTCAAGATATAGATATGTTGTTACTTACGTAAAAAAATCTTCTACATGATGATATGGGAATATTATATTATATCCATCTGATCCACACCTGATCATTATAATGATCAAGTATGGATCCACAAAATGTGAACGTCCACATGGGGCCCTGAGTGAGTCAGGCAGCCGCTATTGATGCCACATTGGCCATTCATGGTCGACAGTGGTTATCATTGGGAATTTAGGAACTACTCGAGAAGAAATGAAGCACACAAAATAACAGAAACTCTTAACGTGCGCTGAATCGTTTTGATTTCTCTATTCACACTGGGGAAGGTTTTGACGGGGTTCATTCTGTAGGCGGCAGACTGGGATAAGCTATTACAAATATTTCTATTTGAATAAATAATGTTTAAATAAAAATCAAGAATTTTAGCGAGTGGAAAGGGATAATAAAAGTAAGTCTTGACAAAACACAAACATATATTGCGGGAAAATATGTAAAACTCTTTATCGGGCGATAGGTTATATAAAATATTTTACAAAATAGTTTTAATAATATAAAGTGAATAACATTCAAACATTAAAATTAACCAAAATCCCATTCCAAAAGGTACAAGATGTTAAAGAAAACTGCAAATCATTTACTGTAAGCTTATTATAGTAGGAGTCTTCAGAATTTAAAAAGATGTGATATCTCGTTAATCTTTCTCAATTTTCCTCCCTTTCTCCATGCCATTTCATGGTGCACACGACAAGACCGTTTCCAGCGAGTGTTTCCCCTCTCCTCAATTTCCTTTTTTTGTTCCTATTTCTGCCCCTGCCAGTGACAGAGGTCAAAAACAAGATAGCGCTGACCTCTTCCCCCCACCCACATGGCTTGGCCTCTGACCTCCCCTTCCCCTTCACAACGACCACTTTTGTGCGTTAGTTGCTTCCGCTCCCCGCCTCCCCCTCCGTACGAACACTCCTAAATGTGCATTTCCCGCACCGCTCCAGACTTCTGTTGCTGTTGCTGTGGCTGCTCTCTTTCAGGGCACTGAAGAGGAACGCAGCGTGGTCAATACAGATTCATTTGTTTTGGGTCATAAGTGGACATCCAAAAAAAATCATTTTCTTCTTAATATACGTATATCTAGAGTTAGTTTTC